>JAFBJR010000323.1:916412-1069328 GCA_016785285.1 Brachirus orientalis
AGTACAAATTAAAAGGGATAGACCCCCCCCCCCCCCAATAATTTCTTTTCATATTAGAAACAGAGCCATTGAAGCATACACAATTGCTTCATTACAAGCTGGCAGTATTAAAAGATACACAGCAGTAGTTGCAAGTAAAATTCACCAGACTGTCATAAAAGAGAAAACTCATTTCAAAGATCAACTTATACTCCACATGTCCCATCTGTGCTGTCCAAGAACGTCACAGGCAGCACCCCACCTCCCCTCTCCTGCCCTCCGTCCTCCCCCTCTGCATCCCACATCGCTCCCCTATGTGCTGTCTGAGTGAAGATAAATAGCCTTTCTCTGGGATATTAATAATACGAGCTACCGCTGAAGTAAAAGAGGAAAGCTTGTGAGCTCAGCATACCTTCTGACTGACTTCATGACTGGGATGCCTTTCCTCATTTTTTTCTCCCTTTCCATCCCTCGAACTCTCTTTGGCTCTGTCTTCACACACACACACACACACACACACACACACACACACACACACACACACACACACACACACACACACACACACACTGTGTCTTTCCTCCTTTATTCTCTCCTCTGTCTCTTTTTTAGTTGCCTCCTTTTTCCTTTTCTTTCCCTCCCTTTTAGCCCCCGAGGAATAAAAACCCATTGAAGACACCTCTGTTTGCTCTTCTTATTCTTGGCACAGAAATTACTTCCCTGAGAAGATCAAGGCATTCTTTGGTCATTAATCCGAGGAGGAGGTGATTAATAAACCGAGAGGGCTCAGTGCAGGTTATAAGGGAACGGCTGCTACCTATTAAACCACCTGCTGTGCATGTTGAGGTTTTCAGAGTCTGCTGTGGTTGTTCTACCTAAGCTGTTGCCAGCAGCAGGTTAGCGCAGCATCGCAAAAAAAAAAAAAAAAAAAAAGACAGTAAACAGGGCTAAATATCAAACTTGGCTTTCTCTACCAGTAACACAATTAGTCCCACAGCACCTCTTAAGCTCACTAATTAACAGAGTCTACATGGTTGTTTCATTCTGTGGAAAAACCAAATTGTGAAAATTACATTTGGTCACTTTACATATGAGGTTTTTCCTTAATGAGAGCAGAAACATCCTGGAGTCTCCAATACTTGGCTGTTAAACGTTCAAAGAAATAGAACAGATGCAGAACCCTGTGTGAAATAAAGACTTGTTTACACACCAGATGATTTTTTTTTTCTCAGGCAACGTTATTTACATGTTAATAAGATTTTTCAAACTTGGATCCAGTCATTGTAAGCTTTGACAACAGTGACTGAATTTCACTGAGCGATGCTGTGGCCTTTATTTATTTCAGACCGAGGATGATTTTTCTTTTTTTTCCCAAAGTTTCGCCTCTGATTTGTACACATCCAACCGACCAGAATAAATGTTGTTGATGATGTGATAGTAATCAAATTGCTTGGACTTCTTCAAACTGCCCTGAAGACATTTGCAGGGAAGTGGCAGAGTTGAAAGTGGAACTGTGCAGGATTTTTACACTAATTTAACAGCTTCTGAGTCATTGTGATGGTTAAACGTCGTTGCTGGGAGACGGGGCTGTCTCCACTGACCCCTACTGTCTGTTAGCAGAAACCCTGCCCTGCAAGATCAGGGCCGCCGACCCGGAGTCCACAGAATCAGGAGGTCTTGCGAGAAACACAAATTGATTCCTGACACTACACACACACACACACATAACACGTCTCCCAGCCAGGTACTCGTTATAAGATCAAAAAAGTGATAGGGTTATTTTCGACTTTCTTTGTGACAGAGCTGGCAAAAAAGAAGCAGAGAAAACTGAGGGACCACACACGGGGAAACATCGGACCGTCAGCAGTGAGTTTTTACGACAATGAGGATGAAGCGGTAGACACAAGGGGGAGCTCTGTGGAGAAACACTTGCAAAGTTCTGCTGCTCCTGACCCAAGCAACCTCTCCTGTCTTCTTCAGTCTTGGCTGAACCCATGTTTTTTTCCCTCCCTCTTTATTTTCATTCAGGAAAAGTCAGGAGATGCTGACTCTCCCTGTTTTTTTCCAATGAAGTGATTATTTTTGTGGCCCTTGTATTTCATTCACTTAATCTTGTCACGCCTAAGAAAAGTGAGTGTCGACATTCTCTCTTTGCGAATAAAGGCACAGAATTGTGCTGTTTACTCATGACACCATAGATGTGCAACGGCTTTTACAGTATAAACACAGAGTGAGCTGTATGTCAGTTAGTGAGTCCTCCAGTTGCTGGAGGCTGAACCAAGAAAGCAAATAAGAATATCTATAATAATATTGTACTAACCATTGTTCAGCTTCTTTGTATTCAATTGCTGTGGATAAATAATGAGTGCAGTAAAATAAGGTAATTTATTTTCACCATCTCAGTCTTTTTCCCCAACATGAGCGGCAGCTTTGGTCGCAGTTGTGCCTTTGATTCTTCATCTCTGCTGCCTCGGTCCTCCATTGATGCTACTTTGTGAGGCACTGACCTTGGTTTATGGTTCACCTTTAATGAAACAATAAGCATTTATCTAGCAGCAGAATGTTTGCTGTTCTATGAATTCCAGCTAAAAGAGCATGTGAGCTCACCTTGATGTAAAAGAAATCTTCACTTCTTCCTGAGCGGGAGTGTGCGAGACCTTTGGAGGGATGGGATGAAGATGAGGGGCTCGGAGTGAAGCCACAGTTCAGTAGCCCATCAAGGCTGCAGCCGCCGCTCCTTCTGTGGTGGTTCGTTCCCTTTCTTAATCGATACTCAGAGGCCGTGCAGTGTTTGGTGTTGAGGCTGTTGCCGTTGATTAGGCTGCTGACACTACCCATGATCCTGCAGGCATAGGTGAGCGGAGGGTGGGGCTAAAGTCCAGGTAGTGAGGTTACACAGAAGTGAGGAGGAGACCCAACTCATGACACCAGAGAAGAACACTCAGTGGCTTCATCTGCAGGACGAGACAGGCACATTACATATTAAACAATGGATTTCTTTTTATTATTATTGGTGTCGTTGTGGATATTATTCTGCCTCTGTAAAAAAAAAACAAAAACAAAAAAAACTTTATTTATATGCTCCATCATTCATCTGAAAATGGGCTCTGTCAAGCAATACTATTAGACCTGACCAAATGGTTACTGGTCGTGATGTCACCCACATGAATCTGAGCTCCTGTTTTAAAGCCTCCAGATTTGCAGAAGCATAATTTTTAAAATCAACATTGCGTTCTGTTGAAGAAGTTCTGTTGAAGAAGTTCTCCAAACTAACCACTGAGACGATTAACACATGAAAAGTGATACGTTTTCCTATAGACTTCCATTCAAACTGAGTTCTTTTTGCAACCAGCAGTAACTCATGGTTGTTCAATATACTCTTACTTTATAGTTGGCTTCAGGGGGAAACTGGACGTCTATGTTTAGTTTTTACACACTGCCTAGGACCTGAATGAGAGTGTTTGGCTGTAAACGACTGTAAACGGCAGCAGTGCAGGGGTGGGCGGGGACAAACTGCTGAACAATCAGATTTTTAAGCAGCATAATTCACTTTTGAAACTTTTCACTGGCATTTCTTTGTGTTTTCAGTCATACCCCAACCTGTTTGCAGCTTTTTGCAACAATTTTGCTGTTGCCTCCTTCTGTCTTGGCATTAAAAAATCACTTCCTGTGTGCAGTGTAGGAATGGAACCGGGTGACAGATCTAAACACGGCTACACTGGGAAACACGGGGAGAGTTGTGTGGAGCTGATGGGATTAGTCAGCATTGCATCGACTTATCTGACAATGGTTTGAATGTAAAAGGTGTTTTCTTATGTTTAAAAGCTACATACTATACTTTTAAAAAGATTTATCCATGAAAGGACAAAGTCATAGTGACGTTTCTGTATATACTTCTCCCAGTGTTGTTTAAGTTTATTGTTCTCTTTCAGTCTAGACAAGCAGTAGCAGGTGTGTTCACATTTGCAGAGTGAAATAGGTCTGTCTTGGCATCCCGCCTGGCTTTGTGTGTCCAGATTTATGGCTTGGCCATTGAATTTGATAAATAAGCCTTTGGGTGCCCTTCCTCTAAACAAACTGGCAATTAGGCCATTTACTGCCTGCTCAACACTTGGCTGGTGCTGCCATCTCAGTAACACTCTGCAATCATTTTTGTGTTTGCTATTCCACTTGGGCATCTTATAGTCAGAGAGCACATAAATATTCCAGCGTTAATAATCTGTAACATTCTTGGTCTCAGTTTACAAGGACAAATCACAGAGTTACTGGTGATGCTCTCACCGTCACCAGCTCACTTTCATTTTAAATGCAACCAGACCCCAGATGTTGTTCTTCATGATCTCTACTCCACAGGGGAAAACTCTCCTCTGAGGGAGAAAAAGGCTCCACACTGGCAGATCAGGCTTGTGGGCTCCCCTAACCACCTGGTCGTCACTCTCTAAGCTTTGTATAACAGCCACAACAAAGCTTGGGACTAATGACCCGCTGTAAGTCACATATTAGTGTACGCTGCATTGGGCTGGAGGCTAATCCATACTTATTGTCTGCGTGGTGGTGTTTATAGCTGTCAATGTCATTTCCCTTGATGAACAAGCTCGAAGGGGAAAACGCTGAATGTGCCCCGTTCAAGGCTATCACTTTTCATCGCCCATGAAGGAAACAAAGATTAGTGAGCTGAGACATGTACAAAATAGATAGAGAATAATAGGAGGAGAATCACAGACAAACAGTCAGTGAGTGAGTGAGACTGAGGATCATGCAGGGAAGAAGAACATCTGATTACTGACTGACTGTCTACACAAGGTGAAAACAGCAAAGGAAAGCGTTGAAGAGTCACACAGTCAGTTCATCTTCAAATGCTTTGTGTTTTGATTTATCTAGTTGCACATATTAAAAAGGAAACTGAAAGATACAATGCAATTTCTATGAGAACATGAAGGAGAATTGCCTATGAAAACCCTCAGAAATTGACATTCTCCAGGTAACAGTCAAATTACACAATCCATTCAAAACAGTAAAAATAACCCAAACAAACACAAACCTATAATAGCATTATTTGGAAAAAACTAAATAGCTGGTGTTTTGATTTTCTTTCTTTGTTTTGCTCAGAATTAAACTGAATACGCTAGAAAGCAAACAGTTATTAAGAATGCTGAGTAATAAATGACACGAGGTGTTAAATCTGTAGCTTCACAAGTACAAAACAAAGCATCCCCTTGTGTCTCTGATGTAAACAGTCCCTGACATGACTGCGACTGCCTCTAAATCCCCTCTCTGCTCTTCACTATCACTCACAGATATTAACATCCACTACAGACATGGGATTGAAGTAATGAAACAATAGATTTTACTTACTGCCAAGTCAAACTAAGCATCCATCTCTAGCAAGGCCCCTACACAGTCATCCATCCAGTCGTGGAGAAACCACACAGTCAGACATGTGTGTGTACATCCCTCTGTGTGTGTATGGCCTTGAATGAACCAGCAGCAAATGCAAGGCTCCCACTATCACCACGGCCAGAGGGGTCTGCTAACTGTTCTGTGGAGGGGGTGGGTCTTCCTGCTTTTCTAGTTGGCCTGTACCCAGCTTTGCATTATAACTGACATGGAAATTCAGTTGTGTGTGTGTGTGTGCACTTTGGGGCCTCCTCCAGGGGAGCCAGTGTACAACATGTGCTCCCATAGAACTGGCGTGTGCCGCTCAAGTGATTAACTCTCGGCCTTCACAAAAGGTCTTTTACGCCCCCGCGCCCCACCCCACTATCACCCACAGACACCCCCAGTTTGTGCATCGACTAACTGCGTAATAACCATTCATCCTCCCTCTCAGTACTTCCATCAGTCCCTCCCTCTCTCCATCCATCCGTCCCACTCGGTGCCCTGCACCCACCCTGAACAAACAACACTTCATCTGTAAAGGGAAAAAAAGGCGCTCTCCCTCTCTCCTTTCACTCTTTGTCTGTTGAAGTGTGCCGCTCTTTGTTTGGACTCTCATGTGCCGGTTGATATATTCTCCTCCAAACAGCCCGGGACCATATTTGAGTGTTAAATGAATGACTAGTCCTCACAGTGAGAGGAGTGGAGAGCTTCAGTTTTACAGTGATTTACCTCCATCCTTTCTTTATGCTGTTTGTTCAGACATACACACAAAGACTCACTGTCTTACACACAAGCACACAAATAAGACACACTTTCACACAGTCTCATTCCTGGACTTCAAGAGCGTTCAGTGTCCCACAGAGAACACAGTGTTGACAAAAACACCTTGTGGACAAAATACAGTCACACACTGCGACAGAAAAATATACAGGGGACTGTGTTCCAGAAGACAAACAACAAAAGAAAAGATAGGGGCTCCTAAGCTCTACTGCTGAGAAAATGAGTGTAAATCTTTCAACCCATTTTAGTCACAAGTAAATGTATATTTTCTCAGAAATGTGATGGAAAATGTACAGGAAAAATTGTATCTGGAATGCTAACGATTCACCAATACTGCATGACCTGACTGATCTTTCAACATGTGCATCAGAAAAGCACTAAAGGTTACATCATATTACATCATACTCTAGAGTTTGGAGCCGCTTATTAAATAATACACCATCTGTGCAGCACCGTTACAAAGTGCTTAATAAAAGAATTAAAGCAAAGAGCTGAACAAGAAGTGAAAAAAAAGGTGGTTAAATCCAAACAAGCAATTGACTAACTAGAAAGACATGGCCACAGAGAGATAACAGTACAAGATAAATGAATGAGTTTGAAATAAAAACCCACGGAAAAATACTGTAAATAATAATACAGAGAAATAAATAAGAGTGGTTCACAATGAATATGTACAAATCCTTTCAGCTCACTGCCGTTGTTCTTTGATTATTTCTACTCACAGCCTCGACTGTTTGTCTGAACAATGATCCTATAAATTCACTTTCATGTCCCTACTCACCTGTTACACAAACTGCCCTTATTTAGTTCTATTTCATTCAATTACCATTTCTATTTGATTAAAATACTGCAGCATTTTGACAACGTTTTCATGGCTCCATCATTGCAGAATTGAATAAGCCATACAAATGATCTGACCTTGTGGCTTTTCAGTGGACAACATGATTTAAGACCACTGGTGAGGAGGGACAGGGTGTGTGTGTGTGTGTGTGTCTGCGTGCACACGTCTAATCTTACATCTGATTGGCTGCGTGTTCCTTAGTGTCCACACAAAAGAGCTCCAGATGACCACCATGACCCCCTCCCACCACTATCACACACAAACTGCTTACTTATATGTAGACAACAGTTGCAGAGCATAGCCAATCCATTAGCACAGCCAGTGGAAAGCAGGAGTGAAGCACAAAGATCCGGGATTTATACCTGTTTCACAATGACCATGAAAGCATCTTGTGTTTTCACTGTATCACGCCACTGCCACGGTGCCAGATGGCATCACTTTAATTCTCACTGTCTATATGGTAATTTCTAGCAGATGTAAGTGTAATCTATCTGGTTCACTCTGTCTGTTTTTTTAGGTCAGTCTTGGACAGATTATTTTTCTTTGTTTGTGCTGAAGATGATACATACAGCTTACAAAACTGTGCCTCTCTTAATCTGTAGTCCCAATCTGTTCAAACTCGTTTTCAGCTATTTAATGTTGTGGTTCAAGCAATCAATCTATATGTAACATCAACCTAAACTCTAAAAAACACCAATAATCTATTTAATTTATTATAAAAGTTTACTAAAATACCAATGTAAGTTCACATCATCATACAACTCTGTGGATGAGGCTTCATACTGTATAATAAGGTTTAAGTCATTTTTGAGGGGAGTTCATGTTTTTGTTGAACAGATGAATTAAAGTCAGACTTATCCTCAATTGGGCCCTGTGTTTGTTTATGTACCACTACTGTAAACACATGTCATCAAACGCAGTCAGAAATGGAATTAATTTATTTGGAGGAGACATTCAATCAAAAACATATATTGCTCGTTGTGTGACGTAACTTGTTGAATAACAGCTATTTACAAAAAAAGTAACAACAATTCACAATGTAAACTTCAGAAATGTATAAATATTACCATCCCTGGTGTGACAGAGTAAAGAGCAAAATCATTATTGAAACTGAGAGGAAGTAGAGGGAGTATTTCCAGCCAATAATGTGCTGCTGATTTCCAAATTGTTGCTAAGTACTACTGTGTCTTCTACACAGACACACACATGCACACTTTTGTACAGCTATCATAGTGAGGACCCTACCCGAACCTTAACTATCACAACTTAATGTCTAACTCTCAGGACTTGGTCTTACTTTCCATGTCCATTTGTGCTCAGGGGTCTGTGTTACGACTAGGCCTAAGGCCTGGTTTTCTCCCATGGAACCATAAGCAACACATTAAGCAAACCATTTTGATGGGGTGTGTGTGTGTATATATATATATATATATAAAAAAAAAGTCTGCTGCAGCTGGGATGATCAGGGCCCTTATACTGGAACCTCCTGTGCTGGACCAATCAGCTCTCAGGAATCCACCTGGACACTCACACACCTGTCATTCAATCAAACATGCACACCTGCAGCCCATCATACACTCACATGCAGACACATACACACAAGGAAAAGGAAGCATGTCGTAACAGCCTGCACTGGTCGGCGTGACATACATTTTTAAAATCCACCAGTTCCAGGCACTGTTCTGTGCAGACCAGAAACAGGTGACTCTGCACACACCTTCAGCTTGATGTTGCAGTTCTGTGGTAACACACTTTTCAGACATCTAAACATGGTGCCTTGGAGCTTGCTGTGTGTCAGATGGTGTTACTGAAGTCATGTTGTTCCCCATTCATGTTCACAATTATTCAAGTAGAGCAGTTTTTGCCCTAGCTGCTATTTCTGGCTAACACGCTTGTTGAAGACATGGCTAAAGTTCTCCAATTTCATTGGTTGGTCAACAAATGTTCAACGACAGTTGCGACAGACAGTACTGTTTTCCAACTTTAGGGTGATCTTGAGAACAAAAACTACATTGTGTCACAAAATTTATGCTGCGTAAAATTGGTTACATTGGAAGTCGGAATTGGGAGTGATGTCACACTCGAGTTCCAGTTGAGAAATTGGATTTGAAACTCAAACTAACCATATATAAGCGCCACCAGTTGATAACAGATCTCCACTTGGTACTTTTCACACACAAACAGTGCAGCAACATATATACGTTTAAATATTAAACAGCAATCTATGTACTTCTTGAAACCCCATGTCAAGGTTGGTGAGATTGCTCCAATTTCTGAGTTCAGATTCCAACTTCAAATGGAACGTACCATTATCCTCACAACCTATTGAAGACATGCAAACATCAGAGTTCACACCAGAAAAAGTTCTAGAGTGCTAATAATACAAGTACCCACATGCACACACACACACGCACACACTGTAACTCTAAAATTCTAGATGCATGAACTCATCTTTACCTCATATTACCTATAATACACATCATTGCACAATTACAGTGTCAAGATTCTGAACCAGTGTTTGAAAACATGCAAAGGAAACCACACACAAAAACACCCCCCCCGTCTTATGTCCTACTCACTGTGGATGAGTAATGTGGCCTCTAGCAGAGCGTCAACTGGGAGTGAGGTGCTGGGTAGAGACAACCATCTATCATTCACTCCTCATACCAACACCAAACACACACATGCACACATGCGCGCGCACACACATGCACAATGGCATCCAATAGCAGCTAATTGGGTAATCCTTTTAGAGCATTGTAAAGGAGATTGAGCATGAATAGGGCGTCAGTGCTGAAGAGCAGACTAGCAGACACTCATTACCGCCCCAGAGTGAGGAGATGGACTGCCAGGCACAGAGAGAGAGACGCAAGCTGAGAGGGAAAGAGACAGACGTAGAAAAAGTCAATGTGTGTGTGTGTGTGAGAGAGAAAGAGAGATTTATATTCTGTTGAACCACCACTGCATTATACATTGATAACTGTTGCATTATCTCGGAAACAGTCAGTGTCTGGTCTGTTCAGAGTGAGATGATGACGGTTAGGATGCAGGGAAAAAAAAAAAAAGCCAGTGGAAGAATGACCACGAGTTTATTTAAACAATGTGAGTAAAGCATGTATTTCTCATTAATTCCATCTCTGTGTCTTCTTCTGGTAGCCACATGGCACCGTCATTGACTTGAGGCCAGCTTTTAGTGAAAGACCCCCTGCTGAAATTAGATTGCAGTCAGATGCTATTACGTGCATCCAAATGAGACATTAGGTCAAGCAAACAATCAACCTCCTTGGGTTTTAATAGATAAGGAGGTTTGTCTGCGCTGCTCGCTGGGTTTGTATGCCTGGACAACTACTGCTCCTGTACAGACATTTGCATAACCTTGGCAGCTGGAGTATGGAGGAAAATGTATTTTTAATGGAGTCTAAATGGGAGCCTTTAGTACTGTGACGAGGATGGGAATTGATGCTCATGAATTTAGGGAGTTCTAAAAGAGTTGAAAATTAAATATAGAAATTTCCTTTTATATTTCTTTATCGGGCTGCATCTGCCTCTATGCGAGATTGATTATTAACTCACAATATGTTGCGGTGCTTTGCCGCTAATGCTTCATAGTTATGCACTACCCTGGAATCCGTCCAAAAATGGTTTTACAGAATTGAATGTGTCTTCAGATAGGAAAAAGCAGATCAGCAGCTAGCTCCATAGTCATGAATTATTTACCTCCAAAGGCTTTTATCCCACTCTAAAAACATAGTGAAACGAGTGGAATTATTTTTAGATGTTTCTGAATTATCGCCCATCCCTTGCCTATAAATATTTACTTTTTTTCCATTAACCATCACTTGTTTGGCTGTGATGTTTATGCATGATATGAAAGACTGAAAATTTAAACGTCACAGTCATAAAAGCTTTGTTGTGGTTTCCGGTTATTATTCGTGCACTTTTGAGCTTTTAGCAAGAAAGGGACACTTGTTGTCGAGATGTAGAAGTTATAATGGTAACCATTATATTGGAATATTGGATCATGACAGGTCAGTTTTTGTTCATTATAAATGAGCTTGACATAAAATCTGCAATCTGTGTCAAAACAAGGATTTATTCTCCACATTAGAAGTATCTGAAAGCTAGAATAATGATATTTATACTAGGCTGATGAACAGAAACAGGGCTAAAAGTTACAGTTGCCAATTCACCCCAAAAGTATTCTAAAACCTCTATTTATCAGTGTTACATGCAATCCAGGGTTTTGAAAAGACACTATTCAGTTCAAGGTGAAGAATTTTAATTTGAACGCTCACCTTTCTGCTGTGACATGTTTGGAGAGGCAATTAGTTTTGACACGGCATTTTAATTTTATTTTCTTAAAGCACTGGCTCAGTGAACACTGAGTTGGCAAAGCCGAAAAAACATTTTTTTTCCTACTCTGCCTGATTGTATTTCTTATATTATTAGTAAGAGCAGGTAATTTAAAAAACATCTTTCTCTTATGTACATGTCATGTACCAGTGTCTCATCCAATTTAGAGACACTACATGTCCAACTGACTGACTGACATGCGATGTGCGTTCATCTTGGAAATATGACTCCTGAATTATTATCTCAAGAAATGTGTGAATCTATTTAAAAAAAAAAAACTCATAATTTTTAAAACTATCAAATTGCAATACTTGTAGAGTCGCAATTATGTAGGGCGATAAAATCAAATCATGAAAAAAGCCCAGCCCTACTGAAAACATCAAGCAGTGTCGAACTGCTGCACTGTGGGTCCTTTGCTTCACTTTGCTCACATTGTGGAAGTAATATAAATATTAAATATTAAAATTTACTAAGTGTTGGCTAATTAAAGCATGTTGTGCAAATATACCAACAGTTGCTGGCCAATCAGTTCATGTTCAAACACTGCGTGGCTCAAACAGAGATGCTGATGCTTTTTACATATTGTACATCATATTGGATCAGACTACACAGTAGTTTCACGAAGATCACAAAGTCAGATTATCATTCACAGTGGCACGGATTCTTAACATGTCTTGTTTGGGGGACACTACACTACAAGTATGACCTCGACCAATCATAGTCCACGACACTGTTCAAGTTCACAAGTCATTAAGAGGCGGGCAAGGAGTTGTCAATCGTTACTCCCCGGGTTGCTGGAGTGCCTCCTCTATTTCTTGCTTTCTTGTTTATTTAACTTTGTCGTGGTTGACCCTTGAGGAGACGTCAAAGAAGCAGAGGTACTGTTGCCAAACTCAACAAAACGTTCTTTGGTGTCACGGTTCCACCGAAACAACAGCAGCAACAGCAGCAGCAGCAGCAGCAGCAGCAGCAGCATCCCTCTTCCCCCATCTGTATGTTACGCTGCATCAGAGCACTCTGCTGTCCTAATGGTCAACGTCCAGGAGCAAGTCGTAGGAGATGTGCAGGAAAAAAAAGAGAAAAATCTAACATGCTACACTTTGTTACACTTTGTTACACTTTGTTCTGCCTGTCACAACAAGCGTGAGACCCTCCCACTGCCAAGCCAAAGACACATGTACTACGTAAGAGTTCATGTGTCTTTGAACCGTTTCAGCTGATTGTCTCGTCATGACTGACAACAACCACATAGGAAACGAAAGCGGGCAACACCAACACTTTTTTTAAGGTCTCTGTATTCGCATGTCCAGACTTAACAGTGGTCTAACATGTATATGGTGGAGGCATCTGAAACTGAAATGTTTCAATGGGGCATTGCATAACTTGTTGTGAAATGTTCAACTTTTCAAGCAGCAAAAGCCATTATGCAAATACACCAATCATGTTTATGCATTTCGCTCAGACATTACATGGCTCAAACAGGCCAATGCTTGTTGGTCAACAACGTGCACCCAACAGTGCTGGATATGGTGGACATCTCAACACTATCACTTACCAACTTAGCAACTTACCTATTTACCAATCTTTGTCGAACATAAGTGCAATGCATACATGTGAGTCAGTGGCTGCAGCTGGTAGTTGAGTCATTTCCAATATGGCAAATGCAACTCGCAATATTACTGTAGCATTTCCAAGGATTTTCTGTTTCTGTCTTTCCAGACTGAACAGATGCCATGGAAATTTCAAACTAAAATGCACTGTTTTCAAAATGCAGTGGGTAATGTAGGTGCCGGGCCTATTCACAGAGGCATTCATGCATTTTAAAATAAAAACCTTGTCATCTTTATGTGCACAGTTATGCACAGGGCCATTACCATCAGCCTTGGAGACTGGTAGATTAAATGTCATCCCAGAAGAACACGGACTGTGTTTGATGTGTGAACCTGACATTATTTTTTTAGTTTTACTGCCCTGTTTATAAGGATATAAGGAATCTTCTTTTTAGTAAATTATCCTCTATTTGTGCTGTATTCTCTTGGTTGGATGACAATGGCAAACTTCAGTTGCGCTTTGGCAAATTAAACTTTGTTATAGCATTTATTTGCAAGGTCTAGGGAAGTATGCAGATTTTTTAATTCGATTTTTTTTATTCTTGACAGGATACTGTACAATCATGTAAGGATTTGTTGATGGACGGCTACAACTTCACTGATGATGTTTTATAAACCCAGGATTGTTGGGCATTTATGCACATGACACAAAAATAAAAGCCAAAGTAAAGCAGTGATTGATAAGTTTTACATTTCAAACAGTCACTTCACTGTTTCTAACTCTATTCTGCATGCTCTTCTTTGATACATTATCACAGTGGAATGATATGCATAGGTAGGTGGAAAAGAATGAGACCTCTCTTGGCACTGGGGCCCGTTGACCCTGCCAGCTGAAGACTCAGTGATAAGGTTGTCATTTCGGAGCATAGCCACCCCCCATTCTTCTAATCTGCCCCTCCTCGAACCCCCCCTTCTCTGTGTGTGCATGTGCATGGTGCAATGTGGGAGTGAGGACTGAGTAGAGACACAATGACATCACTTTTGGAGATCTAGTATATCACTTTGAAAGCAGCTGGAAATATGCGCTGTAGGCGATACCTGTGCTCAGCTACAAAATACAACTTTGATCGCAGACAAACTCATGCAGCTCTTCAACGGCTTTACATGCCATAAATAACAATAAACCTACGTATTTACCATCTGTGCACATCTGTTCAGCTGATTTTTTTATAGTGTTTTTGCTCTAATTCTATTTTAGGGGGGTTTATGGGAATCATTAGGAGAATGTTGGCAACTATGCAGCATCATTATGACGGTGAGAGGCTGCACTTCTCTTCCACGAGTCTTCACTCATGGAAGGATGCTGTATTTAGGAATCTGGGACAGTTATTTAAAGTAGCTTCTCCTTTAGAGGGTCATGACAGCTCCAGTGGTTTGTCACACAGTGATGCAACAATTCCGATAGAAAAGATGTTTTCCTATCAAATCGAGCTCTGAATTTATGATACATAAGGATATAAATACCTCATATGCTCTTTCCATTAAAAGACATGGGAACTGTCTGCATTGTTGTCATTCTCCACACCCTCTTCTTCTGATTCCACCTCTGGTTCTCTTAGTATAATAACCTGGAGCATGGAGCAATCCTGAACAGGCCTGGACAAGTACCCATCTCACCATATCCACCTTGTCACCAGCACAGTGTATTGTCAATCTTGATCCCTCCATGTCTGAACACATACAGTGGACACGAAGGTGTGACAGCTTGTTTGTGCACAGGGCAAACGCTTCTCCTCACACAGATCTTTTGTATGTGTTGCCAGTAATTATATAATATGTTATAATGAAACTGTTCAAGCCATTTACTTAAGAAAATGATTGGGTGGGACAAAGGTAGATGGACAGCTTTAATTCATGCTTAAACTACCACAAACCGCTGTTTCTGTGACCAATGCCATTTATCTCAAATTGCTGTGTATGGTGTAACAGACAGATCTCCATGCTGTGCCCTATTATTTCACTGGTTTAAAAACAATAGTTTGTCCAGTCAAGGCTGTGCAGAAAGCAAAAATTGAGTTTGCTCAGTTTCTTGCAACGAAATAAAAAAAGTTGGAAGGAGACGTTTCATTCAGAACTGGAAATTCCTCAAACCCAGACATGCTTTTAGTTTGAAATTCAGCATCTACTTCAGTGAGTGCTACTATATATTTTACTTCATATTTTGTAAATAAGTTCAGTGAAAGGCCCCATTATGACCGCACTGAAGAAACCACTGTTGGATCCACTCAGGTTGACTTCATGTTTGCGAGGCTGTGAGCTGAGTGAGTCTGTACCATCATTTGTCCTCTGTCACATCCACTCAAACAGCCATAACCTTCCTCCAAGCCTGACTGGAGGTGACTTACCTCCATTATAGTCAGCCTGCCCCCACAGTCACAGTCACTGCCTCTGCTGCTCTGTCTCCCAAAACTGTGAGGATTACAGTAGACAAACCAATTCCAGCTGGATACACGAAAGAGAGATGTCTGCTTCTCTCGGGGTTTCCCCTCTCACTCTTCTTCAGCACCTGGTGTGGTGAAATCAGTCTGTCCCATCTCCACTACACTGAACACTGTCACATTCTTCCATAAACACGCTCTTCCTCTCTCCACCCTCACTCTCTGTACACTCTATCATTGTTGCCTCTCTCCTGAACTCCCTCCCACTCTCTACTTCACTCTGAACATCTCACTCTCCCTCCCACCGCTGCTTGCCTCGACCTCGTCTTTCATACAGTACAGTGCATTTCCCTCAAACTGAGCTGCAATTACATTGTATTTTCCTTCTTACATCTCTTGTTCTTCTCCATCCTTCACTTTATGCTGGCATCGCTCTTTGCCCGGCAGCTCTGATGTTCTTCTTAAATCACATCATAGTCTCTGTGTGCCCACGTACAGCGTGTCATCCCTGCCCACACTCACTGAGCCACAGTCGTGCGAGTGGTGCAACTTTAAAAGTATAGGAATTAGACTAATCCCAGTTGATTTTCTTTTTTTGTGTGTCTTTCCATTCCTCTGTGACCACACGTGTGCCTATGATGGGTCAGTCATCTGGAAATCATGAGATTATGATCGTTTCAGCTGCAAAAGTGAGAAAACAAAAACTGCACACACGCATTACATATTTAGTTTGTTTATCTGGTCGCACTCAATTATTTATTACCCTATTCCTTGTGTAGCTGTTGTGTATGCCTTTACATGTTTACACTTTATTATATTATTTTATATTTTATATAAACCTATATAAACCTTTTTATTCTATTCACATTTACATTTATATTATATTGATTCCATTCCATTCCATTAGTCTAACCTCTTGTATAGCTGTCTAAATCTTCTTTAATTTTATATTTTATTTTTCTTTACATGAACATTTAGCTTTTATCTCATATTGTCTCTTTCAAGAGTTGCAAATCTATTTATCTCAGTATCATCTCAGTATATCACAAAGTCTCAGTTTCAATCTGAAAAATAAGATAACAATGACAAAGCTTGTTAGGTAAGTATGAATAAACTGAACCAGATTATGTCAAATAATGTCTCTCTGTGTTTTTTATTAAGTGAATCAGCACAATAAACCACAACACAAAAACAACACTGTAAGGAAGAACAACTAAAAACACACAGAGAATGATAAAGAATAAAAACAAGACAGGTGATTAGACAAGTAGGGGGAAAGGTGGAAGGTAACACCACAAAGTCAACCAGTGTCTTCAACAACTTGAAGAAGCATTCTCTGATTTATAGACGTGCAACGAGTCTGTAAAGTAAACTTGCTGACCAGGAGGGACGTAGCAGATGCCAACACATTTGGTTCAATTGAAGGTCTGTGTCCATCTACGTTTATTTCTTAACTTATCTATGTCCTTTGCGCAGAGACTCTCACCTTTCCCTCTGAGGTGGACCAAGCACACCATAGTCTTGCAGGAAAACGTGGGAAGCTCCATCCAGTTATTTTACCGTTCCATCGCTTCCAAGTTAAAAATCAGGTGATCCACGAGGCTCGCCGATGGGGAAAACTTACGCCCTGACATATTATTGTCTGCTTTACCAATTGCCATTGTGTGCTGCCCACAAACAGACATTAAAATGGTTAAAAAAGGTGATCCATTATTTCTATTATTTACAGTTCATTCCTGTAACTTTCTGCCACAGGAAAATAAAATGTGACACAAACATAGACCATTTCTGTTTCATTCATACTTTGTCAGGCAGGTTGTTTTCTACAGGTATAGAAGCAGGTCAGCGAGTGAGGTGGCAGAACAGACCATCTTTTTTGAACATGTTAGTGAAAAGCACAAGTATATCACAGTATAATGCAGGTTGTAACCGGATAACAAGAGCCTGTCAACTGTGAGGAACTCAACTTCAATCCTGAAGAAGCAGCTGCAAGCTGAGCACAGCTTTGGAGGCGTCGAGGAAGACGGAGGAAGAGGATGATGCCGCGGGCGAGTACAGCTCCAAAACAACAACAGCTACCTTTTAACTCAGCAGAAGCTGTCACTCTGAGGTGCTGTTAACAAGCTTGTAACAGGCTACGTGGTGGAGAAGATGCTGTTATTGTCAACTGTGGGTTCTCCAATTTGAACATCATCAGTAACATTCCTACATTGCATGACAAGGAGAAGGAAGAGTGCCTAAAAAACAGTTCCTCAACAACAACAGACAGGTAGGAAAAACTGATGGAGATGTTTGAATGCTAGAAATACGTTTGCAGAACTAACAATAAGACATTTATGGTCATGACAGCATACAATCGATCCTTCTGCTTTGCAACACATGGAAGCTGCTGTTGTGAGTAGATGAGTGAGTGAGAGACACATGTGTGACAAAGTTACTGAGGATGAAAGTTACAGGAACTCAGGAAGTGGAATTTTACTTTACTGAATTACATGGTTTTCAGCTTCTGTCTTTCTCTGGGTCGCCACAGTGGATGATCCAGATATTTGATTTGGCAGAAATTTTACATTGAATGCCCTTCCTGATGCAACCCTCCCATTTATCTGGGAATGGCACATGGGGGATATTGAATGTGTCCCCCCAAGGCTGGGGTCAAGTTAGGGTGTCCAATTAACAAAAGGGCAGTGGGGATTTGATACCTTGCTCAGGGGTACACAAGCCCTTGACTGACTGAAAACCATTTGGTTCCAAGCCAAGTTCTTTGGCTATGAACCGCCCAACGTGGAATCAAAAATGAGTGACTTAACCATCAATTCCTCACAAAGTACTGAACATGGGCTTATGTAATTCAAGGTCTTACACCACTGATGTATGTCCAAGGAGAAATGGTCAAAGATCTATTCAGGGGTGGATCCCTTCTTTACGTGATGCAAGACAAAAACTTGGTCCCTCATTCATATCATCTTGATAACAGTCACAATTATCGAACATCTATATTTGATATGAAAAATAAATCCACCTTCTTCTTTAATCAGTTTCTGGAAAGGTACCTGATGATATACCTCTTCCCAAACATTATTTCAATGCTATTGCTTTTGTTCCAATAGTTGTCTTCTATTGGACAAAGTGGGAGCAGGAGACGTCATCTCACATGTCCAGCAGCTTTCGGAGTTTATGGGTTTTTACACATGGAGGGAAATAAAATGCACCTTATGTGGTTCTACTGATGAATTTGACAAAGCATGGCAGCCATTTTAACATACGTGATGACATATAAACTGTGTACTTGAACTGTTGATGAACTTTGGACTGTGTAGGGCAGCGTTGCACCTCTTAGTGTACTGACTGCCATGAATTATTATTATTATTATTAGAATAACAAAAGGAAGATACTTAGTCATAGTGCTGCAGTGCACAAGCAACATAAAAAGTTAATATTCTTCCCTGAGTTCTGAAACAAAAGAACACACAACAGACAAGATAAAAAACAGACGTGTGCATATTAACACATATAAACAGTAAAAATAGACTCAAAACTGCAGAAGAAATGGACTCACAGTGGAGCTCAACACAACTCCGTTTAAAGGGAATGTACGAATGGACTGATGCTTCTGCTACGTACATGTGAGTCCAGTGTGATTGTGGAAACGATCTTTATTGACAATTTACAACCAAAATTGTACAAAGAAATTATGAGGTCGACTGAGCGCTCACTGCCACACAATGGACTTAACCTGACCGAATGTGTCTAGCATTCATACGTGTTTTGATGGTGAGAGGAAAGCCATGCAGACATGAGGAGAACATGCAAATCCAACAGAGAAAGGTCCCAGAACAGGAATCAAACCCACCTTCTTGTTGTGGGGCAACAGTGCTGGCCACGAAGTCACCGTGCCACCGTGCTTAGAGTCAAAAGTCATGTAAGAATGAATGTTTGACTGTCATGTCAACTACTGTGACCTACACATGTGTGCACATGGTTTGTACTTGCTGGCCTCCATCCATGCTGTTACCCATCATGCTCCGCTGCTGTAGATTTACCATTTGCTCTCTCACACAGAGGAAACTGGGGGCAGACATTCTGTATTTGGTTTATACATGCATCAGATGAGATGAATAAATAGCGTTTGTGCAGTTTTTAAACCCACACAGTGTAATCTTGATCTTGGCAGAAAATGCATTTGGCTCTCTAATCTCCCAGTGTATATTTTCTATGCATCCATCATGTTCCTGTGCATCTTTCAACATTTTTTTTCTTTGTTGTTCTTGTTATCTTCCTCTTTCTTCCCACATTTATAGTCCACCTTGCTTTCTAACTCTTAATCTCTTGCCCCCAAAACACTCAGAAATTGCTGAACTGTCACAGCCTCCACTCTCTGTCACATGTGACGTGATAAAATGAACTTGAAAGTGTTTTCCGCCTCTTTGCTGTCTGGATATGTATGGTGAAGAGTGTTGCAGACTTTCTCAGTGTGTCAATTTGTCTTTTTTGATATCAACCTGTCTGTGTAATAATATATAATCAGCAGCCAGTAACAGAGTGAGGGAAATAACCTTTACGCGTCTCAGATATGTGTATGTCTCGCTGTGTAACTATGGTCACACTGTTAAATATTTGTGATTACATATTTGTGTATAGTTTTATTTATATTCCTTAACGGTAATGGGCGGAGCTTTCTGTAAGCTTTCAGATAATTTGCACAAATACACATATTTCTTGAGCCATTTTACATATTTGTGCGCATTTTCTAAACGGTTAGTTACTGATGTTCCCAAAAGTGTTGGAAAAGGCTGCAATGTTACAAAACATGTTAATTATATCACAAAAATTACTTATGTTACCAAGAAATCTTAGCAAATGTTATCATGTAACGCAAATATCTTGATGATACACCAAACTTGTCTTTTTAGCACCAAAAATGGTACAAAATGTTATTTATATTTAATAAGTAATTTAAAACAAAAAGTACAAATTTTCAATTAAAAAAACACGTTGTCAAGTGTTTTCATCATCAAAATGTTGCAAAATGCTGAAATGCTACAAAACACATTAGTTGTATGTCACAAAAAGCTACACAAACTATATTACTACACAAGTATGAATTCATATATGAATTTGTAATATAACAAAAAGATCTTACTAATGAGAAAAAAAATAATATTTTTATTTTCAAAAAAAATATTCCAGTAAATGTTAAAAAACATGTTACGAGACCAACACACATACTTCACAGAGAACATTCTAAAGTATAAAACAAGAAAGTGAATTTTGATTCAGATAAATCCTGAGGTGATCAATCCAATGCCAGGTCTCTCCTGCGGAACAAAATAAATCAACTAGACCTGTATGAATGTATGCTGATGAGCTGAATGGCTGATTCAAGTCACTCATGTGAAATATTAATGATTTTCCCCATTCACTATTATCACAATAATGGAAAAACACCACAATCAATGCAATTTGAATGTTTTTTGTTATGATGCACAATAATATAGAACGTCACCTTCACACCGCACACATTCATGTTATTTGCGTGTGTTTGCTGATGTGAGACAACAGCAACTCTTTCTCTCTCTCTCTTCCTATGTGTGTATGTGTTCTTGTATGTACCAAAAAAACATATAAACCATAGTGAGTGAGGACATTTTGGGAAAGTGGGGACATTTTGGCTGGTCCTCAAATCTTTAAAGGTCTTTTTTGGGGATTAAGACCTGGTTTTAGGATTAGGGTTATAACTGGGTTTAGATTAGCAAATGTGTGCAAATGTGTGCATGTGCATGCATTTCTGCCATAGGGTGTGAGCACAGACTGTAGTTCAAACCTATTTTTGTAAGGACATTTTGATCTTTTCAGGACATTTTTGCTGGTCCTCACAACTTTAAAGGGCTTTTTGAGGGTTAAGAGAGTGAATACATGAATGTGATGGAGCAGTTATAGGTTAGCAGGGACGGAGTGCAGAGATATCGATTTTTCATGTTTTCAATCACCCTTCGTGCTTGCTCTTGTACTGGCATTATCCTCATATAAATCTTTTAGCAGGTCTCTAATGATGACCCAGTGTTTTCTGCCAAAATGAGTGAAGTCACATGATCACTCATGTGTTTAGTGTTTTTCAGTACGTAATGAAAGGACCTGTCTGAGAACAGGCTGCAGTGATTGATTAGATTGTATGTCAAGCTTATTCTTCCAGAACGTGGCTCCTTTTCTGGGCCTGGCCTCGTCCCCCTGCTCATCCACACTCACCCCCACAGACACACACACACACACACACACACACACATTCATAGTGAGTCACTAATCTTAACCATCACACCTAAACCTTACCCTTAGTCTTTCCCTAAAACCAAGTCTTAACCCTCAAAAAGCTCTTTAAAGATGTAAGGACTGTCCACAATGTCCTCACAAAGATAGATTTGGATCAAAAAGAGTCCCCATAGCCTTCTAGGGACACGGACACACACACATAATCACACTCTAATATGCGAAGGGGGTTGGGAGTGGATCAATACCTCACTGAATAAAAAGAGCCAGCATAATGTTGTTGACCCAGCTGGACAAGGAACTGACCCTTAGTGAATGCTGGGTGGATGAAGGCTGTGTCCAACACACACACACACTTTACCACTTTAAAAAAAGACCAGCCCATACCCCCCCCCCCCCCCCCCCCCCCCCCAATATTAAAAATGTTTCCCCATAATAGAATTTATTTATGGTTTATGACTTGGTTGATTATTCGGTTGTTAACACTATAAATCATTAATAACGATTTTTGAGCCACAAAAGCCTCAGAACACATTGTCTTTTTACATCAGCCACCCATTATAATTGTCAGCGTCATCAAATATTTAATACATGACTGAAAATACATTGGTACCCAGACTTTAATTTGAGATTTTTTACTTAACAAATTCATACATTGAGGCTTTGGTAAAATTTTCTACCTCGACATTTTCAGCTAACCAGGAGGTTTCCTCTGACTTACTGTATACGCTGTATATACTGTATCATGAGGTAAAAATCTCCTATGGGTGACGATTTGCCAACATTTACCAGTTATAAAAAGTAGCATCTCAGTGATTATTGATCTGTTTACACGTTACAATTAGACTCCTTCTTATTGACTTATAAACAGTTGAAACACATTAGTGTGATGGAACAGTAACAGAGTCTGGCAGAGGGGTCACATTTTTAATGTGACAAAAACATATTTGTTGTCACATTATGATATTAAAAGTTGTAACAGATATAACACATATTAAAAGAACATCACTTACTCTTATACCTCGCATATACTCTGTTAATAATGTTCAAAAAATCTTAGATAAATGAAGGAACAATTTATAATCCATTCATAAATCATTTAGTCTGATGACTGTAGAGTGGTACCACACACAAGCACACACAGACACACAATGACTTACCTTCATTTCCTCGACACTCACTCTAACCTTAACCTTATTGCTAGTGCCCTAACCTTGACCTAACATTAAAACACGTCGTCACCATAAATAATAGTAATTTAAATTATGTTCAACTGATTTTGTCCCCATAAGGAAGACAAATCCCCATAATGTGACTGTGTAAACAGATTTTGGTCCCCACAACATAAGGAATACCAGGTACACAAACACACAATGAGCTGATCTGGGAAATCCAGTTTCTTATGTAAGCCTGTTCTGTGTTTGCACATATGATTTTTTGGCAAACTTGTGGATGTGGGCAGCTGAACAAGAATTTGAATCCATATTACACTGGAGATTAAATAGACTCTTTGAGGTCTTAACTGTATCGCACACTGAACAAACATGAACAGGAGCTGTGTTTCTTTATAGCCATCTCTTTAATTTGTAAGCAGCTGTAAACACTGAAATGCTTTTTTCTTCTCCCTTTTTAAGTAAAATACTCTGTTGGCTTGAAATACTGGACTAAAATTGAACATGTTTCCCAAGAGACAAAAAACCATAGGTTTTATGCTTCCATCCAATAGCAAATGAGATAACTTGAAGAAGCATTCTCTGATTTATAGACGTGCAACGAGTCTGTATATGCTGTCTATATGCTTTCAAGTGACTGTCGGAACTAGAGCGAAGCACTACGTGAACAAAGTGATCTAACATGCTTCCACATCCCAGGTTTAATTTCAAGGTGTGAAGTGAGTGTTATCTTTGAAATATAAAGTGACAGAAATAAACCAGTAGAAATACAGAGGATTTTACATTTAAAGCATTCATCTATACTTCCCAACTTCACAAATAACTATTATCTCTACAGAATCATTTTTATGACTAAATATTTCCCGGGGAGAAGAAATTACCATTTCCCAGAATAAAATCCTGCTCCCCGGCAGGAGGACTTTCATAATGGGAATCAACAGTAATAAATGAAAGCCAAACATCTTCACCACAGGAAAATGCTACTCTTTTGAGTCATAAACAGGTAGCAGTGACATTGATGCTCTAGTTTAATTACTGCAAACTACTCCCCAGTGCTTCCTCTGTGTCTCTAATAGCTTTTTCATTGCTGTCTGAAATAGTTTGTGAATACTACACAAGGTCCTCCATCATTTAAATTGTCTGTATGGGGACCATTCACCCCCTCCACAGCTTCTATCACTCAGCCCCTTTAAAAAATGAAGTTTGCATTTGTCTGTTGCGGGTGGTTTTGCACTAACAAGCTGAACGGCCTTCGGTAATCCTCTGGCCTTGGTCTCGTGTTTTTTCTCTTTTTTTTTATCCCCTCTCACCTCCACTTGTCAAGGCTGACAGCTTCACTGTGAATCAGCATGTTCACCTAGGGCCGAACAGAAGGGCAGATTGAGATAATATTGACAGAAGTTGTAGTCAGACACAGATAAATGATGTCACCCTGGAAAAGACAGAGGTGGAGTGGAAAAAATGGACATGAAACGTAAGTAGGGGGGGGGGGGGGGGAAGGTGGTGGAATTTGAGCAAGAAAAGAAGATAAAGAGACCAATGTGAGGTCTGGGTGTGCTGAAGTGGGGCTTGAGCTAAGGCTTTATTGATTCTGTTGGCTTTGTCTGTTGCCACTTCAGAGGACACAGCTGGTCTGTGATGTATGGCTGCTTCATCCTCTGCTGCTGCAACAAAGGACACGAGTCAGCGAGTCAGCGAGTCCACGGGGAACTGGTGTGACTCTGCTGTTACACCACTGGTTGTGACAGTAGGTGCCTGGTTGCAGCTCAAATTGCTGAAATCTGAAAGCTTCAAAATGGAAGTTCAGATCCTTAAGGGTGACATCACTGCTGGTTACCATTTGGTTGCAACAGTGAGCAAGAAGAGGGCAGGAAAAAGTGCAACCAAAACTTTTCAAAAGTATGGCAGCCTTTCACTGAGAATAAATAAATTAAACATGTTGAATGCTGACATCCCTGAATTTCTGGTAGCAAAAATATTGCAAATCTTGAGGTTTTTTTAAACAGGACCTCATTTTGCAACCAAAAGTCTACGTCGGTTTCTTGTATACAGTCTATTGCTGCGTTCCAAATCGATTCAAACATGTTGCAACCCACAGCGTTAAATGCTCATAGAGATTATTCTTCTTTGTCGTTAGACTGCCCCCACAATTTCAGTTGGTATTGCTACATTTTGAGGTATCCTCTCCTGCGATGTGCACAATGACAGACAAAATGAATGCAAAGTACAGTCAAAAGGCTCCGTCTATCTTTGTCTTTTGCGTAGAGTATAAATGGGCCTTTGGCCATAACAATGGCTTTACAATGACTAACAATGTTATCAATGATAGCCATTGTTTGCAATACCAGTTGATAACCTCTACACGGTATTTGGCATACACAAACTGTGTAACAATATGTCTACAGATAAAAATGACACAGTGCTATGTGTATGACTGATTTACCGTGAAACAAATGCAAAATAAATGCTATTAATAGTGGAAGAAGCAGTGTTTGTATGGGGTCGGCCCTCTTGGAATCCTAACTCAGGGTATGTGAAGTTGCTCCGAAAGTCAGGGTTGGAAATCCTTAACCTCGGAAATTCCGAGTACAAAAGGAACGTACCACATTTTCCTGCCCTGCGTTCATTACAGCTCCACTGAGAACTGCTGTGAACCAAAGTGAGCAGGAGAGACATTCACCTGCGTGACCTGTTCAAATGCGACTGAATTTGATCAATCTCCGGCGCTCACTGCCTGACACCTAACAACATAAATCTGTCATCAATAAATAACATCCATACACAGATATTTATTACTCTCCTGTTATAAATATGTACAACTTGTCCTGACTATTGCAAGAGATGAAGGGAGGTTATGCCCGCACATTCACACACGCCGGCGCACAGATGCTCACACTTCAAAGCAGTGATGTCTGTCTCTCTGTGCAAAGGCAATTTGCTCTTCCCAAAATCTCTCTCACCAGCAGCATATAAATAAGCCTGGCACCACGCGGTCAGAGCACACAGTAACAGCCTGTCAGGTTAGATGAGGACAATAAAGTTGTCTCGTCTGCCCCGTACACCTGATGAGCGCCACAAGTAGTAAGAATAGTACACATCAGGCACCCAGCTACTGATGTTGTCACTAAAACACTTACACAAACACACACGGGGGTTATTAGTATTGATTTAATGTAGCTCTATAAGCCACAGCTTGAGGAGTCTTTCATTCATCAACATACACTGTGCAACATACACTGTGCCCTGGCTCTGTGCCCAACATAAGGTGTTGGGCACAGAGCCAGGGCATGAGGGCAAGCATTGTCTTTACAGATGATGAAGGATTAACTGATGTCAGTTAAAGGGTCAAACATGAACAGACCTGCTAATCAATACACAACTTGATCCTCTGAAATGTGCAGACATGAGACTTTAAAGGTAGAACTTGCCTTTGCAGCCAACAGCTGCAGTTTTACCCTAATTTTGCCTTTAGTCATGGGGTTAGCTGAAGAACAGGTGATGGGGTTTCAGTTTTGGGTGCAGGGGCATAGAAATTCAGGTTCACCTGAGGATGCCATTGTGGGAAGTAAAAGGATAATAAAAAGGGAAAAAAAGTCAGTTTGAGTGGAAGTTTATGGGGAAATGAACCTCTGCTTTCCACGTGATTTATAATTTCAGTGAACATTTTACAGAGGAGAATATGGTTTTAACTGCTAATTTCTCATCATCTTCATTATATCATGTTAATTTTCTAAATTATGTTCCCAATTACAGACAATAAAGTCAGACACATATGAGTGGGCACCAGTTTAATTAATAGCTAGTATCGTCCATTAGGAACCTGGCTGCAGGTGACGTTTGTGAATTTCTGGCTACAAAACTGTCATGGTGCTGGTCAAATTTCAAAAAGGCACATGGCACATATGAGTGGACCCAAGTGTGATCCAGCAGGAGCCTGAAGGATCCCTGGAGGAATGGATCAGTTAGTTTTTACAAATGATGGCACCAAACTCTGTTCATGTGTGTTTTGGTTTGGTGTTTAGGTCTTCTACTGTTTAGGTTTCCGCCCACTGCCACCTACTAACTAACACAGCTGGTAGCACTTTCAACACTCAGGCATCCAGCAGAGTTAATCAAACACAGCAAGCAGCCTTCACTACCCCTCTCAAAAACATCTTGACCAATGGAGAGATGAAAAATGAGCATCTGCACTGGCGCTGCCTTTGTCAAATAAAGAAGCAACTGAGCTTAAGGAAAGTTTAGCAAACCCAGTCTCTTTCTTTCTAACACATACATCTCTCATTCACTCATCTTCTACTGCTTTATCCTCCACATGAGGGTTGTGGGGCAGTGCTGGTGCCTAATCCCAGCAGAAAGGGGGAAAGGTGGGGTACGTCCTGGACAGGTCGCCAGTCCATCACAGGGGCACAAATAAAGATAAACAACCATCCACTTTCACAGTCACACTTACAGAACAGAGTGTCCAATTGGCCTAATCCCCAAATCTGCATGTTTTTGGACTGTAGGAGGAAACTGGAGAACCCTGTAGAAACCCATGCACACATGGGGAGAACATGCAAAAAATAGTTTTTGCAACCATTTTAGATGCTAATGTTCACTGTTTAACATATTACCTTTTTATATAAATGTCCCAATATATTTAACTTTTGTAACTGATTTTTAGGTGCTGTAAATGCCAGTGAAGTGCAGGTACACACAAAACAGTAGAAAAGCCTAAATTCCTCAGAGTTAGCCCATGTTGGTTGGTTTGATATTAATTGTATGATAAAGACTGAAAATGTAATCACTGTAAATTTAAATAATAGCAAACCCACAGATACATTTTTGACCCGATGCTAGCTGTCAGCAAGTGTCTGAATTATGATAATAATGGTGTGGAAGCCAGTAGTTACTGCCCTGCAAATAGGCCAATCTCCTGTAAAAATTGCCTTCACTATCATATAATTAAGCCTCAGTGAAACATTGGCACAGCACTGAACAAACATGTCAATACCTGCTACGCTAATTAAAACAGAGGCTGTTTTTATTTAATGCACTCAGAATAATCCCACTGCAGTCGACATAATACCACGTTATGAGTGTACTTTATCCATCCATTCTTATTTTTCTCATGTTTTATTCTATGTCACACACGGTTGATGAGCTGGTGCCTTCAAAAAAGTGATAAGTAATTTAGGTGTGTTGACAGTTTGAGGCTGAACTGCACAAACCAGCTTCATTATGTTCTTGTTTTGTTTTTTTTTTTTGTTTTTTTAAAAAAGAAGAGAAAAATCTTCACTGTGGCGTTCATGTATGCAGAGAAGTTGCGGATCAGCTTCACAAGGGGGCACTGTTGCCATTCACTTTATAAACCCAAGTCTCATTCTCTTCCTTCTAGATGATATCATACATGAAATGAAATTATGTTATTCCTTATAAGCAGAGCAGAAGTATTAACAACAGCTTCCCCATTTCTCCCCATGCTTAAAATTAGCTGAATGCTGATACAGGGGGCAGTGCCTCCATTGTGCCTGCTGCACACAGGGTCCCTGTTAATTTCCTAGCTCAGCGAGGCAGTCATTATCTAAGGATGGGCATCTACAATGGATAATTATCCTGGGAAAAAGGATTTCAAACTGCGGAGAAAATACAGCTTTCAGCAAGGGGGCCGAGATCCACGAAAACACTGGCGAGCAGTTAGTCACTGCCATTACGTCTTTCTTGCTGCCGTTTTCCGAAATGCCCAGTTGCGATTTGGACCAACCCCTGACAAAACAATTTTAAAAATCACTCCCTTTTCCCTTCCCTCCCCATATAATTCTAAATTTATTGCTGTTTCAAATCTCATTTCCAAATGGGTTTGCTGGCTGGAGAGACCAGATAATAGAGTATGTAATTTTAAGCAGAAAACAGAG
This sequence comes from Brachirus orientalis, assembly GCA_016785285.1. Lineage (NCBI taxonomy): Eukaryota > Metazoa > Chordata > Actinopteri > Pleuronectiformes > Soleidae > Brachirus > Brachirus orientalis. The sequence continues at coordinate 945,061 of JAFBJR010000323.1, forward strand.
GTAGAGAAGAGAGGGGAGAACACAAACACAAGTGCGTACACACCAGTGAACACAGGTGCATGGCCACAAACTCAGACATGCAAAGACAGAAAATAAAAGTTTGGAGCTGAGTAGGAAGTGTGACAAGTGTCTCTCCCTGGTGAGATGATGCCAGTTATTTCTTTTCTCATAGAAGTTTCCCTTTGGTTTTTAGGCCCTCAGTGAGAAAGCAAACATAAGTCCAACGTCAAACAGTCAATCAGTCAATCAGATTTAAACTACCCACACTCCTATGTCGTGAATTCTGATGAATAATAAAGACCTTGTATAAACCCCCTGTGATGTCAACTATGTCATCACAAATTAAATGATAAATTACTCCGCATAATGTCATGCCAGTATTATTTGTAATTCTTAAATAGTGCAGTCAGTTTCTTAGTTTTTGACTCCACTCTTATGGTCAAGGGTCACACAATGGAGTAGTGGCTAGAACTGTTGCCTTACAGCAAAAAGGTCACCGGTTTGAATCCTGGGTTAAATCCTGGTTCACCAGAGGGCCTTTCTGTGTGGAGTTTGCATGTTCTGCCCACGTGTGCGTGGGTTTCCACCCAGTCCAAAAAGCTGCAGAGGTTAACCGGACACTCTAGACTGACTGTAGCTGTGAGTGTGCGAGTGAATGGTGGCTTGTCCCTGTATGTTTGGACTGATGACCTGTCTACATCGTCCCCCACCATTCACTCTGTGTCAGCTGGGATTGTTTGAAACTAATATAGTAACACGCTCCTTTTTTATTCACACACTGTTTCATTCCTATTAATCCCCCAGAGATGCAGTGATGCACAACTCTTCTGTGTGGTGATCACAAAACTCACATCAGACCAGCATTATTAATGACTCGGAGCAGCCACTCTCTCTCACAAACAGACATATATGCTGCTTACTGTTCCCTCCTCTATGTGACAGTAGTGCTTGACCCCCAGTGGGCACACGAGGCGGAAATCAGATCTAGAAAAATATGTTATCTCCCATAAGTAGATAACCGAAAAATAAAATAGCAAGAATTCTCTGTGGATCAGGAATAAGCAAATGACACCACGTTCTGATTTGTTTCTGGTGTCCTGGTTCAGCTCAGTTTAATTGGCCATACGGTCTGCAGAACACAGGTGATTTACAGATAAGTGGGTCTGCATGGGGCCTGGTTCAAGCTAATGCTCAGCCACTCACGTCAGCAGTTGGTCTCCTTTTCGTTTCAACTCATTAGAGCTGAGTGCTGCGGAGGGACGGGGGCTGGGAACCGTATGGTTGCAGTTCGCCGGGCTGCCTTGTCATCCTACATCTATAATTTCTTCAATGAGAACAATATAAAAACATAAGTGTTAACTCCAATATACACCTGCTTGTTACTGGAATTTGCTGAATTGAACAATGGAAGGGTGAAAAGTGAGAAGAGACAGTGAGTAGGAATAAATATCATACTAAATTTAAGGCTCTGTCATGCTAAACCTACCACTGTCACTTGAAAACTATAGTCTGCAGTCATCCTTACCTGCTCACAGTTTCAATCCCTTTCCCAAAAAACGCATCAGTATCTTCTGTGTCAGTGGACTGAATGTTCCTGGTAAAAGCTGATGATTAAAGATACCCAGGAAAAAAAAATCCAAGCCAACAATTCTGCTATCTGATTATGCACCATATAGTTTGTTTCACGTAAGTGATAGACCTTGAGCAAGAATTCTGGACTCAAACCTACGTGCGTTCATAATAAATTCAAACATCCCCACATTTCTAAAGATCAGTGCTCCTTAAATGAATCATTTATATCAGTAAATGAATAACAGTATGACAGGATTTTTATTACTGTGGCCTTCACTGACGTGGTGTTTACTTAAAAAAAAAAAAAAAAAAAAGTGTGTTAAATAGGAGTCTGTCCAGAAATCTGACTTGAATCAGAGTGAAAGACAAGCAATAACAACGTCTCTGTTGACAGGAAGCATTTGGAAGAGCGAGCACGAATCACCAGCTTTGTGGACTCTGCGTCCATTATCTTCTTATTGTCTTTCCCCATTAGCAGCGTGCATCAACAAGCAGACGTCTTCTCTTTCAGTGTACTTGACCCCCTCAATTAATCACCCCTCCTCCCTACTTTTTTTCCACCAAACGTTTATCCTCTCACTCTCTGCCCATGTCTAAATGTCTCTGAAATTTCTTTCCATCTCTCAGAGTCTCCAGTGATGTCTTTATTAAAGACAGAGCAGTCGTCATGGCAGTGATGGAAAATCACCATTCATTTATGAGAAAAAAAAAAAAAAAAAGAACAAACAAAGACGTGTGGGTTTCTTGGATTAGATGCATTCGACTCTGATCTGATCTCATTATGAATCTGGCTTCTCAATGATGCTGTTTTCACTTAAAGGAATAGTTCAGCAAATTAGGAAATATACTTATTGGCATTCTTGCTGAGTGTTTTGTATTTGAAAAGATTAATAGCACTCTTTCTCTCTCTCTCTCTCTCTTTGTCCATTAACTATGAAGCTACAGCCAGTAAGCCAGTAGTCTATTGGACTGAAATCGATGGGGGAACAGTTAGTCTGACTGTCTACTGTTAAAAAGAAATGTTCACCACAACTTTTATGGTCACATAAGCCACTTTCTCACTAAAATTAGTGGGGTTTATCCACAATTGATGCGGAACTATTCTACCCTAATTGAACAGATTTGGAAAAGCTTTGTCTGAGGGTAGTGTTGAAGAAACAACAGTCCCCCAAGGAAAGCTGGCCTAGCTTCACCCGGACCATACAAAATGTAACCAGTGGGGCTGTTTTTTTGGTACTATTCCTCATGGGAATGCACAAAACACATACCTTACCAAAACTGTTCCATTCGGTGGAAACATGACTTGAGGATTCTGACAGGATACTGTCAGCTGACAGAAAATGTCAATACTTTGAGACAAACAGCCACAAACCAAGCAGGAAAACAAGAGCTGCTGGATGTCCTCCATTGTTATCTGTTGTGTTTGATGTTGTCGCACTGGTGCGACGTCACACCATGTTTCTCACTGATGCGGCCATCAAGCACAGCCCACACCCCAACTACCAAGTAAAGGTACTGTTCTCAGTTGAAACACAAGCCTGACCCAGGGCTTTACCATTCCAAACCATACCGTACTGTACCATGATGGAAACACAGCATTAGTTCCATCCTCAGAACCTTATTCTCAGTTGTAGTACTGGCTGCACGTACTGTATATGTGTGTGTGCTGTGTCAGTATTCGAGAGGAAACTGCTCTAGTTGGAGAAAGAAAACACAAAAAAAACTGACTTGGTGAAGCAGGAAAAATTCTTCAGCCTAGTTTGTGGTTTCTCACTTTATTCTCCATATCTCTCCCCCTTTTTACTTCCTCTCTCTACGTACTACCTCACTACATACACACACATCCAAACAGTGAAAATAGGACTCCCCCTTCTCATTACTATCTGAAAAGACATCAGCCCCCAGTCCTCTTTCATTTTTCCTCCATTTCAACAACTCTCTAGTTATTTCTCACTGTCCACATATCTTCCTCTACCTTTTCTTCCTGCACTCCCCTCCCTCTTTCTCTCTCTCTCACACACACGCACACGCGCGCACACACACACACACACCTCTCTCATGTGTAGCCCTGGTTGATGTGGTTGTAAGAGGATGTGTTTTGACCTGACACTGGGTTTGTTCAGCACGTCTGTCCACTGCTGCTGGAGGCCCAGTGGGTCCACTGGGGTTTGGGTTTGTTGGCTGTGGAGTGTGGTTGAGCCAATATGCTCATTCAGAATACAAACCTAGTTCTCACCTCTGAAGGGAAGGGAGACGGGGAGCTTGGCTGGGCTGGGCTGGGGGGGGGGTGGACGGGGTTTCAACACCACCTCTTCTTTCTTCCATTCATCTATCCCACCTTCAGGTCCTCTCTCTTTCTCACTGCCATCCCACCTCCTTATTCTCTGCCCCTCCTCTCACTCACTCTCTCTCTCCCTCTATCCCCCAGTGCATATATAAAGTACACAGACTCAGAGAAGTACAATGGCTCTGGGCAAAGACCTAAAAATACAAGCTTCAACATATCCTTAGGTGAGGCTACACACACACACACACACACACACACAGGTTTCCGTAACTTCAAAAGGACATTGCATTGACTTCCATTCATTTCCTGGAGACTTACTCTAACCTTAACCATAATTACTAGTTCCCTAATCCTAACCCTGACCCTGACCCTAACCTTAACCTAACCATAACCTCAGCCTAATTTTAAAACATGTCTTCACCTTAAGGTGTAGTAATTTATGTTATGGGGACTTGATTTTTTGCCCCATAATGTGACTGTGTAAATAGATTTAGGTCCCCACAACATAAGGAATACCAGATACACACACACACGCACACACGCACACACACACACACACAATCACACTGCGATCCTCAATGCTGCTCTCATTTCACTAAGCTCATTGTTTCCCCTTTCCCCTAAATAAATCTGTTCACACTTAAGTTTTTGTTCTGAATTTAACATCATTGTGCTTTATACTGTTTTTACTCACAATAATAATGTGTAGATAATGTTTAAAAACAATAACATTGATAATTTTTCACAAGTGTATACTGACTTTAAGGTACAGAGTGAAGAAAAACAAAATAAAAAATATTATGTAAGTTTTTGTCACTTCATGAGGTTTTCTTCTCTGTTCTTGTCTGCTGTTTCCACCATTTTCCTCAGTGAAATGAGCTAGCTGGTGCTTTCTAAATGCAAATCCTTTATTTGCCGGATCTATTTCCAATGCTGATATTTGTATTTTCCACCTTTCTGAAGCATAAAATGTTAACGCTACAGTGTATAAAATATAGCAATTATTGTCTCATTGTCATTCAAACACAGGTTTTCTCTCTGTCTCCTACTGATTCTTCATTCCTCTTCTCTCCAGTGCAGCCCTCCACCTCTCCAGGCTCTCTTCCACCGGTCCCCTTCCCTCACCACAGATTACAATATCCTCCACAAACATCATAGTCCACAGAGACTCCTGCCCGATTTAGTCTGTTGACCTGAAATTATAAGAACTGGACCTTTGTGGTGATATTTTCTTTTTCATTCAGGTCACTTAAGTGTAGTCTGAAAACAGACGTAAAACCCACCTACTGTTACACTATCCTGACTTCCTCTGAACAGAGTTGGCTTTGCTCATATTATGTCAACATGTCAAGATGTCTGCTGTGAAGAAAAAAACCAACAGCCACCTGTAAATGAATTGTTGGAACACTTAATTAGCCGCTGATACAGACAAATACGTTGTCTTTTTTTTTTTTTAAATCAATACCTTTTGATGGACCGTATCGGTTCGTGTCAGTCATGATGAGTGATCCACAGTATTGGTCACTTCATCCCAGAAAATCCACACCTTCACCTTTTTTTTTTCTCTCTCTGCCTCTGGTTGTGCAACACACTGAAAAATTTATACTTCATTGACATTATTTGCAGTTGGTCACAGAACAACTATTGACGCCAAGAAATAAATAAGGACGCCGCCACCGCAGTCACTGCAGATTTGCTGGAGCAGCTAAATATTCAGTTTTACGGTAATTGATGAAGCACTGGTGTACAGTATTTCATGTGCAGAGTAATTTTCTAATTGGATCGGCTGGTACCGAGATGTTGTGCAGCCCTGCAGCACACTCAGAGAGGGGAAACACCCACTTGCTCATCAGTGGAGGAGGAAAAAGAGGAAAGAGATGTAATGAAGTGTGAATCTCCCTGAGATATGCAGCATGAAGTGTGACTCTGAATTTTCAATGTAAATCATTATTTTCTGAATACTTGTTGACTTACACACACCTCTGGACTGCTCTCTCTGCACTTCTTTTTTTTTTTTTTTTGCATCATAACGGTGATGTTTTACTGAGGTTTGCCTTGAAATTCTGTCCCTGGTGACTGGATCTCATACAGGAGTACAGTATGTGCAGCCTGTGTAAATATGATTATAAGCTTGGAAGACACTCACATATGCAATGTGTACAAGTCCACAGAGAGAATGCACAAAGAAGCTCCCATATTGGCCCCTTTAACAGAAAAGTATGGTCTGAATACATTTGCATAATATACTTTATTTCCATACCTTTCAGTGTCTTGTATGAATTTACTCTGATGTTTTTGACAGTTGAAGGTGCGTGAGATTAGATGAAGAATGTGTAGGGAGACTATATCATGAAAAATGCTAATATGAAATGTATATATACAAAAAATATACAAAATGTATGTATATACAATACAATAAGAGGATTTTTTTTTTACTTGATTGTTAAGTTAGCTTTTTTTATTACTTTGTTAATTAATTCAAACTTTTTTGCTTCATTTTATGATTTGAAACATTTTATTTATTTTAGTGTGCTTACAAATATATTTGATTCTACTTAACAGCATTTCTTATTATTTATCTACTTATCTACTGTCATGTTTTAGTTTATTAAAATATTTTAGTCCACTTTAATCTCATCAGTGTACTCTTTTTTTATCATCTTTATTAGACCGATTTTGTCTATTTTTTTAATATTTTATTGCTGGTATTAACATTATTATTTCATCTATCCTGCCATGTTTTTTACATTTTAAACAAAAAATATACATTTAACTGCCAAATAAAGACCGTTTAACAGAGAAAAGGTAAGAGATAGCCCTTCAACTAATTCCAACACAGATTATTTTTTATTCCGATTGATCCATTGATTGATTTAAATGGTCCATCTGCACCTAATTTCAAATATTCAAATGGTAAGTAAAACAATATATATTTTCAAGGTCCCTGTGATCCATAAACTTCCACTGTCCCCTACCATGTTAAATGTCCTCCAGCGGGAGGAATAATGAACCTTTCACTATGTGTATGTCATAAACATGTAAACGTACCGGGTCGAGAGATGCAAGAGTAATGAGAGGCAGTTTAAACGGTCTGTCATCATCTATGCCTTTAGAGTGCAGCACCAGCCGAGCCCCAGCAAAGTATATTGGTAGCATTATAGCATAGCGGTCCTCAATTTATCAATAAAAGAACCAATGTGTCACTCCAGCAAACACACAGCCAGCATTTGCATTCAAGATAACCAGACCTGTCATGTGAATTTTATACTCTGTCTCCTCGCTCTGTTTGTGCTGTCCCTCTTTCTCGCTCTCTTGCCTTTTCGTTTGTGCTTTGTCCCTTGGAAATTTTCGGATCAAAGCTCCTCCTGTGGCCACGGCAGCTCGACACGGACCTGCAGACTCCACTCTCGTATTTAGATTCCATTCAGTTCATTTCAGAATTCATTACACACTCATAGTCCAATAAAAGAAAAATATAGAAAATACAAAACAATATGGAAAAGATTCCAAATTCATAATAATATAGTAAATTAAAACAGGTACATAAATGTTAATATACTCTTTAAAAAAAGGAATGTAGTACAACACGGATACATTATTCATAAATTTGTTTTGCATGGCATTACGTCATCTGTTCCACTTCTGTTCTATTAGGCTACATTTTCCCACTTAATGTCCCAGAAAAGAAATAAATGTACTGAAGTAAGTCGAAAAATTACCATGATATAGAGATTAAAGATTGCACTGAGATACTGGCTTCACCAGTAATAAATTTAACAAGTTTAACATCTTAATTAAACAAAAATAAAACAGCCTGCAAATTCAGTTTCGCCGCCAAACCAAGAACACAGCTAGTAGTACTTAGTTGGCACCTAGTAAACCACCATGAGCTGCAGCCGTGGGTCATAAATGTCCAACGTACACGAAAATCTAAACAATGTGGCTACTTTTCTTCTGGACAGGTGAGGAATTGTGCTCCAGTCAAAGTTAGCTAGTCCTTTCTTTGCAAGTTGATATATTACATAACCTACAATATATGCATACCGGGCAAATGTATGGGGCCTTGAGGAAAAGGGGGCTCCCAGCTCGGTACACAACAACCATAAAGCCCTTTAATACGCAGCTCACCACAGTTACATCCAAACTCCCCAAATGCTGGGAGGATGGACGAGAAAAAGGTCTCACCTCACAAAACACAATGGCTGACATGATTCATGCCCTAGACTGACCTGCGAGTAGCACTAATGAGCCCCTCACTGTAGAAGCCATCAACCCTTTTTATATGTGTGTTAGCGTGGTATAGAGAATATTTGATTATTTGATATTTGTAAGAAGTTTGATATGCGGTCGTATAATGTTGCGTTCACACAGGAGCTCCCGTCTATCGAACAGCGATCGTACATTTTTGTGCGTTCACGTAATTCGCGTCACCAGTGTGGCCTCTAGTGTTTAAAGCAGGTACTGCAAACCATATTCCCCTTCCCCCCCTTCAAAGGCCATTTGAGGATTCAGCATTAACCAAACAATTTCTCTACAAGGAGCTGCACTTTTTCCCAGGGGACTTTTTTGTGCCAACGTGGAAATCATTACTTGAGTCTACTCATGTCTGCGCTTTCACTTTGTATGGAACCTTGTCGTGCGACAAATTCATGTCACATCCTGTGTGAACACAGCATTAGAGTGTACAGGTGATGAGGGTGGGGAGGGATAGTGAAGGGCCCCAATTAGCTTCTTTGCTTGGGCCCCCCCAGAGTCTAGGATCGCCTCTGGTTATACAGAAATCCTGGTAACAGTAATGGATTGTAAACGACATTATTTGTGTTTGTGGCCTGGCCAAGTCACTTTGACTGTGTGTATCCTTTTTTATGTGACGGGGTTAGAGTGGGCTGGTCTCGACACGCTGGACCGTAGCACTTTACTAGCGCTGCACGCTAATGCATCAGAGTTATAAGCAGAGAACTAACGTACAATTAAATGGAAGCAAGCGACACTTAAAATGCTTTCAACAGACTTGCCCAGAATCTACAGCCTCCCAGACGCTCGTTATTACTTTTTACAGTGTTCAATGTATTTTAGGCAGATAGCATTAGCTTCCTAGCACCCTTCTTTATTAGGAAACCCTGGCATGACACAGAATTAATTATCTAACCAGCTAAGCCCTGTGTTATGTGGTATTCCTTATGTATATGTGGGGACCTAAATCTGGTTACACAGTCACATTATGGGGACAAAAATCAAGTCATGACTACATTTTAAGGCAACTGCATGTTTTACAGTTAGGTTGAGATTAGGGATACGATCTGGGTTAGGATTAGGCCAGTAGCGTGTTCAGTAATTACAAGCACTCAAGTACATCAACACTGGCACCAACTTTGGTCCTTTGGTTGCTTTGCACTTTTCCACTAATTCTGCAATAATTAAATCAACATTAGTCACCTGATTTGATTGACTGAATTGGCCTCATCCCTGTGAGAGGAAGAACAACAGTGATAACTGCAACAAAAAACTGACACTGTGGACACGTCAACCCAGTGACGGTAAACAACAGTTTACAGTGTAATCCCCAAACCCTAGACTCCATACAGTCCAATGCATTGTGTGTATATGGATCATGTATGTACCGGATGCTGTGCCTTGTGCAATAGCCAGGCTACAACTGTGAGAGAGAGAGAGAGAGAGAGAGAGAGAGAGAGAGAGAGAGAGAGAGAGAGAGAGAGAGAGAGAGAGAGAGAGAAAGGGGCAGCGATCCCATCGCCAAATCCAATAAGAAGAGTAGAATTTCATTACAGATGTTCAGCTTGGATATGACGGCTCCATCAATAACCGCCCCACATGTGAGAGGCAGAGGGAAGAGCATGACGCAGTCAAAGTCGCACAGCCATGGCGGAGTCTATATCGGATTGTTTCACGGTTCCAGCAGCTTGACTCCTCGCCTCCCTCCCAGTCCTGCCACCTCACCACTGCCTCTTTGTTCTTGCTGATGCCTCTCTTTCATTCGCTCTGCCTCTTTTTTTCTTTTCACCCTCACTTTTTTTTGTGTGTCTTGACAATAGAGATGTCCAGTCTATCTTCAATGGAGCAAGGAATTACATGTCAAGTGGTCTGGTTCAATACTGCTGTCCACTCTCCTCAGCAGACAGAGAAGATGTTTACTTAAAAAAAAGTAACATAGGAAAACAATATTTATAGGCCCTGTTTTGATTTTCAATTACAACATTTCTTTCTCTCTCTCTCTCTCTCTCTCTTTGTGTGTTTCTGTGCATCATTTCTCGTAAAAGAAACTATTTTCACATTCCAAATAGACTGTCATAAGTGCCGCCATTTCTTATGTAGCTACTACAGAAACTGTTAACAACAAATTACAAGAGCACCCACATTTAATGGAAAAAGAATCCAATTATTTGTTCTCTTAGAAAAAAAAAATCAATGTGCATGCGTTTCTCTTATTTCTTTTGCGTCAACATAAAAAGGAGGATACATTCCCTCTTTGCTCGTTCGTGTTTACAAGAGTCGTGTGGCTCCAGAATGTGCTTGTTAACAAGAAGCTGTACCAACAGAACACTGAGGTCCATTGGTTATGAAAGAGGGGGAGGATGACAGTGTCTAGCAGTCACTTTACCCACTGAAAGTTTACCTTTCAGAGTGAAATATCTAAAGAGTTAAGAGTTTTCTTTTAAAACTGAATCATTTGTTTCATAAGCCCAGGCTGCTGCTGCACGCTTCAAATGGATACTGACCATGAAAACCAGACAAGAGACAAGTACTTTTCTTTTCCATTCAGTTGTACTATATATTTATTATATCACAAATAACCCCCAAGTAGACACAAGTTCTTTTTTCTATTTAATCAGAAAGCAACACTTTACACGTTGGCTTTTAATGCTTATTGATCAAACTTGTCTTGAAATCCAAGAGTGAGGCAAACATATAAGCGTCACTTTTGTTGCTTGAGTGCTGGATATCAAAGTTCACATTTTTCAATTACACCTGGAGGTTTCTGTTGCTTCGGTCCTGCTTTAGGTATAACCTTTGTTATATGTAAGGCGTGTTCGGCAAATACATTTAATAGAAACCTATCTTGAAAGTAATGAAGGAGATTTTTTTTTTCTTCACACTTCACACTAGCAGCTAATGAATTGCAGCATCCCATGTTTTTTTTTATTACAAGTCAGTGGATTTGCTCTTTTTAATATTTAGTCTCAGGTATTTAATTCTTTTTCTCCTGAAGGCAAAATAATCTTTGGACCGTAGAGAAAAGAAATTGATTGCTTATCTTATTCACTCATTTTCTACCGTTTTATCCTCCACACAAAAGGGGACTGGAGACAATCCCAGCTGACATAGGGCAAGTCCATCGCAGGGCAAAAATACAGTGGCGAACAACCATTCACACCTATATGATCAATTTATAGTGTTCAAATTAATCTCTCAATGGTTTTGGACTAGGGGAGTTCCAAGAGAAAACCCACGCATACACGGTCAAACTGGGATTAGAACAGGCACCTTCTTGCTACAAGGCAAAAGTGCAAGCCATGACTCCAACATATGGCTGATTACTTAACTGAAACCACATAATGGTGATATGCGACTCAACAGCTCTGCTTTAACATCCTTCTTCTTTTTGCCGCCTTCTCTGATTTATCTGAGACATTAGTGTTGCGTTGTACAAAATGGAGGACCTAAAATGCAGGTTGCACATAAAACAAAAGAGTCTAGGAGGGCAAAAACAAAACAGGAAGGGAAGGCAGAAAGAAAAACATACAGAAACAAAAAAGGGACAAAACATGAGGACAAAACTGAACAAAAGGAGCTGGAAAATACACAGAGGAGTACAGAGGTAAAACCACAAAATAAAACAAGAAGTAAAGAAGAGAAAATCAGTAAAACAAGAGACAGAATTGGAATAAGTCATTTCTGCACCAATTAGTGATAGTGAATTTAACCACTGCATTTAAACCATCCTTGTTCCACACCAGTAGTGAACACACACATACTGGGCACAGGAGCAGTGGGCAGCAATTATCTGCGCCCGGGGAGCAATGGTGGGTTGGGTGCCTTGCTCAGGGGCACCCCAGGCCTTGTCCCATCTCAGGATGTCCTGACCGAAAGAACAACATAAAGTTCCAATGGAAATCGCTTGGACTGCCTCATTGGTCACTGCAGTTAGATTTTAAAATGATTTGTCAAACGATTTGTTTTCTACCACATTTACTGTGCTTATGATTGAGTTTTATTTTCATAATACTTTTTTTTTTATATTTTATACAATTCTAACATTTTAGTCTGTAATTTTAGGTTTTTAGCTAATGTTACCTCATCCTATTATTGTTTTTAATATGCTGTATGACCATTATCAATTTAAATTCCTCTTTTTTTTTTTATTCCTGTGATTTCCGTTCATCAATTATTTCCGGTCTGTTTCCTCAGTTCTTATATCTATTTGTGTCATTAATTATTACAAGACAAGTAAAAAAAATCTTGTCCATAACAAATGACTGCAGTTCCTTTTGATTCGACGATGTTTGTTTTTGTCTGATAATAATGTTGTTGCATCTGCCTTTCTCTGATTACTCTGATTCCCCTCCACTGCCATCATTATTGTGTCACAAATCAATCAAGGCTTTTTCACTTGTAAAGTATTAACACTTGTAATGAAAGAAATGAGAGCGCAGAGAAAATAATGTGGCTTCTGGTGGCATTAAAGTAATATTTAATCTCACAAGGATATAGTGTATACTACACAGGATTGTGAACACTCCATTACTCTGAATTTATTTCTCTGCTGCTTTTTCTTTTCTCATCCCCCCCCCCCCGTGACTTATCCCCCCCCCCCTGTGACTTATGTTATTACATTCTTTGTGCATTACATTGCTGAGGAAGCATGCTGTGGCTGGGAATTTTCTGTTTCAGGCATCAGTGGAAGTATCACTTGCAGCTCATATCACAGCGCTTTTGAGAACCATTAGTGCATGCCATACATATTTATCAGGAATCAAAACGTCCAGGCTTCGTATCAAGTCTGATAAACAGGAGTTTGTAGAAAACAACCACATCTGTCAAGAATTCAAGCACATCTGTATCTTTTGCCAAATATTTCCTGACACACAATATCTTCTTCAGCTTTTGTCCTGCGTGATGTCATAAGCCACACTGACAGCACATTACAAGCTTTTACATCATTTCCTGTGCCATTATCTCCAAACATTAGGCCAATTGGACCCTCTAAGTGTGAATATGAGAGTAGATGGTTGTTTGTCTCTATGTGTGGCCCTGCAATGGACTGGCGACCTGTCCAGGGTGTACCCCGCCTCTCGCCCTATGTCAGCTGGGATTAGGCACCAGCGCCCTCCGTGGCCCTCGTGTGGAGGATAATCTCCAAACAAAGATTGTGATACACATCGTCTAGAAGCAGATGTAGCACACATTTTCTCAAACAGACACCTTCCCTAACACAGAATGAAGGATCCATTTGCATCAGCTACAAACTGCTGTGGAGACGAAAAGAGAAGAGAAGAGAAGAAGAGATGCCCACAGGAACAGGTGGGTGAGCACAGAAAGGAATGATGGGACGGCAGCGGGAGCCGCCTGTGATTGGAGCATACCTACACCCAGTAAACCTCTCGTCTCTCCGCGCCATGTGCACGGTGTTGATAAGAGACATCATCCCACTGACTCATTAATCAAGTGTGAAACGTATGTACAGCTACCTGCCCCTTTCTTATTCCCCCCACCCCAACCAAAACCCCCTCTGCTTCCTTCGTCCTCCACTTCTATGGAGAGAAGAAACAAACTGGACTCCATGAGGATTTCCTTTCAGAAAAAGAAGGAAAAAGAATTTTGCTTTCCCGGCAAATTTTCATGTTTATGTTATGCTCCTTTTCAGTCAGACATCCATATTTATACAACCTTGTGTACGTGTGCATTTGAGGGCAAACGTGCATTCAGGAATGCAAGGGGGAAAAAAAGAAGCTACTGCAAATGGTTTAGAGCTTAAAAGTAGTGCAGCACTTTGATCCACAAACAGAGACACACATGTCCTCCGCAATGCTGTCTCAGTAGCTTAAATTATGCTGTCAGACATCCATATTTATACAAACTTGTGTACGTGTGCATTTGAGGGCAAACGTGCATTCAGGAATGCAAGGGGGAAAAAAAGAAGCTACTGCAAATGGTTTAGAGCTTAAAAGTAGTGCAGCACTTTGATCCACAAACAGAGACACACATGTCCTCCGCAATGCTGTCTCAGTAGCTTAAATTATGCTCATGCAGACAAATAACCATATCGTTTTGGCTTTACATCAAGCCCAGCTGTCACCCTTTACTTTTTTCACCTTTAAAAAGCACTTTATTCTGCCTCTTTTCCAGCTGTCCCACATCTGCGCTCCTGCACCGGTAATATCTGCCATAAAATCCCTGATACATTTCTAAATTGTGCAGTGCGTTGTGCAGGCCTCCTGCATATACATTACATTCTGCTCTGTTAAGCTGTGTGAGAAACGCTGATCTGCTGTCTTTTTCACCCCAAACTAAGAGCCACTGCAGGGAGGGGAGTATGGAGAGAGGGGGAGGTTTGAATTCTGATAAGTTTATTTGCATTTTCACCATGTCAAAACACTTAATTTATCTGCCAGTTTTGATAGCCTTTATGGGAAAGTGACTATATAATCACTCACCGTGCGCCATCAGTCTCCTTTTTTTGCTGAAAAGTACGCAACAAACTGACCAAATCAAAGCTTGATTAATAGGCAGGGAGGCAGAGACAGCATTGTACTGGTGACAGCTGCATAAACAGGAAGAGAACGGAGCTTTTTGCTGTAAATTATCTGACTGAGCAAGTGGTAAAACACAAGCAGCAGAGCACAGGTTCGTTTTCATGATGCATTAAAGTAACACAGTATACCGTTAAAAAGTGAAATGCTGTGATTTATATTTATCCCGCACTGTGGAGGCACGAAGAACCCTATTATTTGCTCTCGCACACAGAATGAAAGCCAAAAAAGCATTTTATGTTGTCAAATGGTTGAAAAATACAAGTGTCAATCTAATAGTACATAACCCAGAAACATCACCAGATTCTTTTTATCATCCAGGTGCATCTGGAGCCTGTTGGCATTTTATCTTCTCACAGAAATAACCCCGCTGTAGAGTCTACTTAGCTCTAAATTATTAAGATGTGATGTAAAATACACTGAGGTGAATGTGACTGCAGGTAAAGAAAAAAGGCCCAAACTGGTGAACCACATCTTGCCTTATATGATTTACAAGAGGTAGATATGCAAGTGTCTAGATCAAAAGGACAAACAAAAAAAGAAACATGTCTGTGTTGAGGAAAAGCTCCAGCGTGTGTGTGTGATGTGGTCTGACCTATATTACAGCTGCGCTGCAGCATCAACCAGTGAGTCTGTTGCTGAAGAATTGGCAGCTCCGCTCCATCTTTGATGGATTTATCCACCAATAAAAGTTTTAATATTTAATATTGAGACTCTCATGAGTCTGACATTTACAGCTGATGTTGGAGGCAATTTTGAACCAGATGATTAATAGTTATATAAAAAGTGGGATGTGTGGGTTTTTAATGTTGGTATTAACAGCTGTTGATTCACTGATGTGAAAGAGATTTTGAGAGTTTAGTGTTGACGTTTGTTTCTTAAATTTCCAAGAGCAGCAGGGATTTTTCTTCCGTCAATCTTCATTTAATTGCCACTTTATTTGGTACACACGGCATTTAAAGCTGTACTGCTAAACTTTTAGAAATAAATCAGTCAAAACTTTGTTAAATGAGTTCACACAGTGCTGATTTCTGTTTATTTCCATTAAAGATGAGCAGAATATGAGTATGTACTGGTTAAAGCATGTGCTGGTTAAAGTGCCAACATAGTGGCCAGTCATTTGAAAGAATTAAAACATCCACCCATATATCATTTACCTCTTTATCCTCACATTTGTTTTCAACAGAGCCGGCAAACACAAGCCACGGAGCCATGTCCATGCCGGTTGGTATATGTTTTGCATGCTTCTGTTTTCTATTTCTCTCCATTTGAAAAAAGCCAGTCCGATGTTTACTCATGTGTGGTCCATCACTCGGTCAGACAGTAGATTCTCTTTCCTCACTTCCTGCCATGATGACTTGATCTTGATCTTATAGCCGGTACCTGGTTATGGTGTGTGTGTGCGTGCTGCCATGAAGAAATTTGTGTTTCTTGCAAAACCCAAGACTTCATGAGACCTCCTGACTCTGAAGACTCTGGGATCTTGCACGGCTGGGCTTCTGCTAACAGACAGTAGGGGGCAGTGGAGTCGGCACCAATTGCCCCACAAGCCATATGACCATCACGATGACTCTGAAACTTTTATATTCGGGTAAAAATCCTGCATAGTTCTGCTTTAAAACAAAAACCTGTAGTGACACATTTCAGCCTCAGGGTGTCAAACAGATCTGATGGCACAAGAGATTACCTTACAGTGGTGTTTAAGTGCAATCTCCCTCTTGGACAAGGGGCAGTACCTTTTCAGACCACCGACTCTTTGAATTTGCAAATCAAACCCTTAGTGTCTTTGATTCACTGCTCTGCTTTTTCCGGAGGTTTTGGGAGGTTGGTGACATACTAGAGCTTTAATAAAGTCTGTTTGAACTGCTGGGTTCAAAGATGGCTTTCTGAATCGTGAATCGTGGTTGTAAAAAAAAGTTATTTGAGTTAGTTTTGAGTTTTTGTTACCCTTTCTTTGAACCAGTCTGGTTATTCTCTGCTGATCTCTTAAATGAACAAGGCGTTTTTGCCCAGAGATCTGCCACTCTCTGGATACTTCCTCTTTTTTTTTGGATCATCCTTTGTAAACATCTGTGAAGGATGTGGATGAAAATCTCAGTAGATCAGCAGTTTTTTGAAACAGTCAAATCAGACCATCTGTCACAAACAACTATCTCCTAAATCGCCGTCCTTGAGCTTGAACTTTAACAGCTCAGTTGACCATGATGAAATATACAGAGTTCTTGTCATGTGACTAACCTACCCTGTTAATCACAACCCTACCTTACCCTTATCCTCTGGCCATGTGATTCTGAGTGAATTAGATATTTGAGTTCTGCAGTTGAGCAAGTTTACCTAATAAAGTGGACATTTAATGTATTATGTTTTAACAAACTTTTCGCAACCAAATTTCGCAAACCAAGGTTTGTTTTGCACTGTTAAATGTTTATCTCAGCCTAAGACAATTACTCATTTGTATCCTTGTATCAGCCAAAATTAAAGAAAAATTCCATGATCCAAAATTCCGTTGCCATTAATTGTCCATGTGTAATAATAATAATAATAATAATAATAATAATAATAATAATAATAATAGTTAACCAAGTACAATACTGGACCTACTGTTTTCTTTTTATTGAAAAATATCTCAGTTGCTTTGCTTATGCCACATACTTTGCACTTTTTACTGTATATAGGCTGCATGTTAACCAGATTACTGGTTTTAAAGCTATGACATATTGGTTAATGTTAGACCCTTAAATTTAAATAAAAATATTTGCACACCACTAAATTAAAAAAATATAAATAATTCTAGAAGCGGGTGTCTTGAAAGCAATTTCCAGCAGCTTTTAAACTTTCATTAAGTTGTAAATTATAATTCAAGATGACAATATTAACATGAACAATAGCTGACAAAAAAAAAAGAAGTTCATGACATGTGATTGTTGACTTACTCCTGGCAGTGAACACAAATTACTGCTTTGTTGTGTATAATTTTATGTTTTAAAATCTGCCGTTAGCTGAGGATGTTGACTGATGTTAACAGCTGTATGGTTATTTGGTGGAAAATAAACCTACAATGGGAGTCTGAACACATTTTTAACTTATAAATTATTATATTTTGACATGAAGAAAAAAGAAAACTAGACAGTGCAAAAAACAAACAAAAAAAAAATACCCAACCACAATATGTTGTTAAAATGTGGCACTGACAAGGACAAAATATATACATATAATTATAAGAGTGTTTGACATTTTAAATTCTCAAAAGGCCTAAAAGCAGTGAACTCACCATTTTGGGAGATGATTGTAATTTCTGACAGATCTGACCACAGTATACGCGGAGCAGCCACAGTTAGCAGCAACAGCAAGGAAAGTTCAACTTTCCATCTGTCACTGTTGACAGATCGTAGACCTTTTTGGAAAGTAAAAATCAACTAGTAACTGTTTGGTTCAGGAACATTCATTTATGTGGCACAACAGTGAAGTTGATGTGCCGCCTGAAGACAAACATTTCTGTGGAGACAGTGATTGCAGTCTGACAGCATTCACTCTCTACAGGACCAAAAAAAAAAAAAAAAAATATATATATATATATATATATATATAAATGCACAAACATACAAAAAATACAAAAGAATTTATTTTTTACTTAACCCAGCAACTTGCCTAAAAGAATTTTACTGTCGCAGCACATTTGACAAAACAGAAGCAATTCATCATGGGTGGAATAATATTTTTAGTGTTTTGTGATACACTGTCTGAAATAATGGTCCACTTCCATTTAGTCTGTTGATGAACTGCTGTGCAGAGCAAATACTGTCATCAGTGCTTGAAGTGGGCAGATGCTGTCAGGTACACAGTACCAACACTTCTCACACCTGTTTAGCTAATCTGTCCAATTCATTATTATGGCCCAGAAGAATCATTGTTCACCCATTCTCACAAGAGTTTAGTGTTTGTTTCTAGTGTCTAGAATTTTTTTTATTATTTTTAATTCTCAAAGAACAACAATATCTACTGGAAACAGTGGAAAGACCTATGCTTCCCCCAGGACAGATGTGCAGTAGGTGTCAGAACAGGACATTAATGTGTGCTTTAAGTTTTTGTTATCAGTAATATCAGTTGTAATGAAAAGAGACATCCATTAACTCAACGGCTACTTACAATTCATAGTTGGCCTTTCATAGTAAGAAAAAAAAAAGGGAATTTTCGGATTGATTATGTTCTACCCAAGTGTTGGCATGAAAGGCTGCTGACTCATGTGCTTTTTCATTTAACTCAGCAACAAACAACTGAGTTGAGTGAACCTGAGGAGGCCACCACCAAAATGTGTCATTCATTCAGAGTGCTGCGGGTTTTCAGTTACATTTATACATATACATATATATTCTAATAAACTGTGGGATGCCCATAAATGGTTGCTGTTGCAGTCAGGTTCTTTTGTTGTGTCACATCATACCATGAACAAAGTTACACGGCCTTCCCCACCCCCATTTATCAAAAAAAGCCTTAGTGCTCTAACCTTAAAAACAAAGTGGTTACAAACAGTTTTACAACCAAAATGCAAACAATGAGACGAGAGATGATTAATGAAAGAATTATTGGAAGTGGAAGTTAGTTTGTTTTACAGTGGAGGCACTGGCAGTGGCAGAGTTACACATGCAGCTGAAGAGAGCTGAGGGACTGAACTGACTGAAAATGGAGGAAAAGCTGAGCAGAACATGAGGCTTAACTACAACCTGGCAGGGAAACATAACCAGGGACTGTCTGCAGTGGGGCTGAAGCTGGCAGCAGAACTGGCATCGTGGACCTGAGGATCCAGAAGAGCAAAACAAGCAAAAGGCAGGTAATTACAGAAAACAAACTGACAAAGGCAACGCAGTTGGTCTGAACATCTTGTACTGCGTTGGTGACTTAAGAACCTTGCAGACTCTGCATGAATTTGCCAGGTATTTGTACTGCGGTTGATTGAGGTGCTGATTAGCTGATCAAGTGCAGGTGAAGCAGCAGGTGAGGAGACCCACAAGACATGACCAGCCAAGTCCAAACATTTATGCTTTAACCACATGGAAAAAGAACTTTCCCTATATGATGTTTCTAATTTTTATTCTTTAAACGTTTTTCTTAAACAAAATATTGTTTCATAAAAAAAATGTCTTCATCCCTCCCCCCAAGAAAATGACTCTAAATACTATAGTGCCAGTCTTGTATGTGTAACACTGTAATGCTGCCACAGAAATACACCAAAAATGGACAAGTAGACGTGAAACATGCACGTAACCTTTGCACACTTATTTGAACAAAGCTTTATTTGCACACGTATACATTACAATGTATACAATCACAGAAACAGAGACAGAATGGAAAGACCAAACAAACTCTCAACACAAGAAGAAGAAGACAATAACCACAAAGATCGTGACGGCGAATGAAAGATCAAGAGGGGGTGGGGCTATGACATCATTGTTTTCCCAAAGTTGCGTATTGGTTTTATACACGAAAATACCAGGGA
Source organism: Brachirus orientalis (assembly GCA_016785285.1). Lineage (NCBI taxonomy): Eukaryota > Metazoa > Chordata > Actinopteri > Pleuronectiformes > Soleidae > Brachirus > Brachirus orientalis. Next base: position 965,183 of record JAFBJR010000323.1, read on the forward strand.
GACAGTGATATTGATATTTTTTCACATACAACATTTTAGGACTCCCCAAATGTTACTTTCATGTGGATAAAAAGCTGAACTGATACAAAACTTGTGCAGATTCTCCTAAACAGCGAAATGATGAATGATGATTCCTTACATTAAGTTGATTGGTGGTCAATTTCCTTTATTTGGATGATTGTGAATGGGAAAAAAAGTTATTATTGCACATGAATGGCTTGAAAAAAAAAGCAGTGTTGCTCTAGTCATTTTCCGGTCATTTTTCTTGGCTGGCTAAGCTTCGCCCCCGTAAAACACTTGAAGTCATGCTTGTTTGTAGTGTTATTAACATATTTTTTTGTGCCATTTTCTTACATTTATCAGTAACAAAAGTTACTTTTTTTGTTTTTCATATTAACAGTGTTACAATGTTAACAATGTATTTAGCAGTTTCCTCTGTTTCAGCTTGTGTATTTGTGTGAAATTTCTGAAAATGTGCAGATACTGAGGAAACAGCTTGACTAATATTATAAAAAGATTGAAAACATTACAAATTTAATTTTTTTTTTAATGTTCAGTGAAAAGCATCGATTATGAGCCAAAGACAGCGAGAGTATGGACATTTCTGTTTATGACCAAAAAGAAACTACTATACTATTTGTTTCTTAATAAAATAAGTTACTGTGTTTTAGAGACATTACATACAATTTTCACAATGAAATCTTGAGTTGCAGTTATTTTGGTCAGTATAATCATACATGAAATCACAGATCATCCTGTGCCTACACCCTAACAAATTCATTCTAAAGCAAAGGCTTGCATCAAATGACTAACTTAATTAATTCTGGGAACAGGTTCAAATGGGTTTTGGAAATTAGTAGCATTTTAGGAGCAAAGTTAGACGTCCTCGCTGATCTCCTGGTTAAAAGCATGTGTATGTGTATATACTGTATGTGTAGTGTGCATCACCAATTTCGTCATTAATGATCATACATGTGCATGGGTCATAGTGCTAACACCATGGATAATCCCTTATGATGAATTTACAACCTCATATTTAACAACTTATATTATTTTGAATCATTTTTTTTTAAATTATATGAATGTAATTTAAAACATAAAAACATACATTTTAAGTTATGGAAAATGAAGCGTTATTTTGGGGGGGTTGGGAACCCAAAATACCTCTCCCGTGACGCTTCTGAGGGTCCCGACCCAGTGTTTGGAAATCCCTTTTTAATGAACTTGTATGGCTGTCAAGTCAATTCAAGTGAATTTTATTTATATAGCCCAACATGTCTGTATGTAGAAAGAGTTTCATTATATTTGAAAACACCTGAATTAGATAAATTGTGAAATATAGAGTTTTCAATTTATAGCACAACTTTGTAGTTTCTTGATGGTAATTTTTGAAATTTTTTGAAAGTCAAAATATTGATTATCTTTTGCAACAGTTTATACATGTGCCCCGCCATCAAAAAGTCACATCAAAGTCATATTGTTAATTGGCTTAATTTCTACTGTACAAGCCTATGGGGTCAGTGTTATGAGTTGGGGTCACGTCAGTTGATCAGTTCGGTCAGCAAAATTATTATATACTGAATGACCAGGTTTTTGGGGCACATTCTAAGACCATGAAGGTGCCAGGTTTCATCCGATTGTGAAACAGTACTTCAGGCAGCATGAGTCAGCATTTTCACACCTGGATTGTCCACCACAGAGTCCAGACCTTCACCCCATTGAGGCTGTTTTGGATGTGATACAACTGCACCACATTACAGACATAATTGTGTGGAAACCTGCAGTGTACACATGCTCTGCTCTGTACACATGACATTTATTGTACATCTGTCCGTCCTGGAAGAGGGATCCCTCCTCTGTGGCTCTTCATGACATTTCCTCATGGACTGTATTTAAAATGGACACAGTCTCTCAGTTGCAATATGAACTCCTGTTGTGAAGTCTCGAGATCCGTTCACAGACATCACCTGCAACCAGCTGGTGTGCTTTTTCCGTTTATTCTTCTCTAATAGGAACAACATTTACATGTTCTTTTGGAGAAGAGCAGAAACTAGCAATTAATGTCTTATACATCAAGTGAAAAGTAGAAGCTTATTTAAGAGTTGGTTTTTGCAGCCAGTGGAGTTGCCCTCTGGTAACATACTCCAATCTCCAGCCTACTTCCTACGCTTCAGTTTTGGTTACATCCATTATTTAATACACACAATGAATGGGTGTCTTCATTTTTTTCCCCATTTGAACAGTGTTTGGTGGTTGTTCCTCACAAATCAAGAGTGTTAGGACAGATGTTTCTACATGAAAAGATTGTAAATGTGACTAAGGCAAACTGTGATTTGTGAAGTTAGATACATTGATTTGATATTAAATGATTTGATCATAAATATAAGAAAAAAGAATTAAAAGACTTTAAGCCATGCCATGGCATCAAATACAACACGTGTGTGACTTATTATTTGTCAGTGTATTTTTGAAAGAAGAAACCCATTTAAACCTAAACTAGATTTAAGTACGTTTACTGATGCATTTATTTATTTTTTTAAGTTACACATTCAAGCACTCCTGCAACCCAGTGGTGGTGCTTACTCTCAAAAAAACCTTTGAAATTAAACAGTGCATCATAACCTCTGCTCTCTGAGGAGGAATAAGAAACCTCTGAGTTACAATTTAACCCAGTCCTTATAAGCTCCTTTTCTCCCACATGTAAACATGAGCACACACATGGTGTAATAACTGTCCAAACACACTCAGTGAACACACAGCATGATACTCAGACAAAGGTTATGGCTTTCCAAGCAGTTTGAGCGCATTTAATCTCATCCCTGTATACATTCTTTGTGATTGAACCTTAGTAAGACAAATATAAACGCAGATAACGTAGATCTTCCGAACTCAATATACAGTCATGTCCACTCAAGGTAGGCTGAATGAAAGAAAACTATTTATATACATAGAGACAGAAATATACATGTGCAGGTGTACGTACAGTATGACGAACACCCACAGTCAACAACAACATTTCAAATGACTGAAGAACCATTAACTTTTAATGTTGCCATCTTAAGTTCATTTTGCCAGCTGCTGAAGAAGTAGAGGCCCTACTGTGGCGGGCGCCCAAATGAAAGAGCTGTACGGTATATTTATTATGGTCACAGATACTATACCAACACTTAGAACACTGAGTAGGCTTTACAATTTAGAGTTTACACTAGTGTTGAAAAGACAGAATCTAATCACCCCCCCTTCCCCAACCCCTGAAATTTCTGTTCTGTTTGTCCAAGAGAAGATTACATCGAAAACCAATTCAAGACAAAAGAAAGTGTGACTAATAGCAGAAATATGTCTCTCTCTTTCACCTTCACTCCGTTCCATTTACTTCATGCTCATCCCCTTGTCTTTTCAGCAACAATTTCTTCTCTGTCAGCTGTTCTAATTGCGTTGTTCCGTCTGTCCCGACTTTGGTGAGAAAAGTAGTCTTTGCTCGTGATCAGCTTCAGTCCTCCGTGGTTTGGTGTGTCAGTCAGAGTAAGGCTCGTTCCTGTAGAGAATGGCCTTTGTGGCTTCTGCTATCAAGGGTCCTTTTTTTTTTTAAAGCTATGTCCTCTATCACAGTTGTGGTTTGCCCTAACAACACACCAAATAAACAACAAATTCACAGTTGTAAAAAAATTCTACATTTACCTCTCTCCTTCTTTCAATTTTCCTTTTCATAAATGCCATTTATTGTATGTCAAGTGCCCAGAGATTCAGTCTTGTTAAAATCAGACACAGAAATAACACCTTCTGCTTTTAGGATCAGCTTGTGGGTGGATGACCTCTTTTTTTTTTTTCCTTCCTCCTCCTCCTTGTGCTTCTATAAGGCATGCTGGGCCAGAACCAGAGCCCAAACCAGGCCGGGGAGCAGAGCCCAGACGTTGGCATGCAGACAGGCTGAGTGATCCCCCTGTAGGCCATGGGTTTTGCCCATGCCGCCATCTCTTGGTTCAGAATACTGGACCGATAGAGAGACACACAAAAGGGAGATAAATGAGTTAAGGTCAGACATGGTGAGTCAGATACTCAATGTGTTTTCCTGTGCTGGCATTTACAGAAGGAGAGGAGGAGGAGGAGGAGGAGGAGGAGGAGGAGGCAACAGTGAGGTGAGACAGGATAAGGTCAGAACATGAGTCAGAGGCCCCCCTTTATACCTGGCATTAAAATGCGTTTTCTGTGATCGGATTATAATTGGTGTAAAAACATGGAGACACACTGAGGATGGATTGTTATCTGATCGGCCTAACCGCTTCAAGACGTAGTCAGAAACGCAGTGTGACCTCATCGAACAGAAATGTAAATGCAACGAGTCTCCGATACTTTTCCGATCCACCTACAACAACTATGTGAGCAGAAATACGGAATGGAGCTTTTTTCTGCTTGTTGGCAATTACTTTTCCGGCTTCCAAAAGCAAAGAGGAATTCTCATGTAGCTAACACTGTTGTTGTCGTTGTTGATATGGCGACGCACAGGATGTGACGCCGTAGTCTGCTCCTAGAAATCTTTGCAGAGGAAGACTGTGATCAGATAGAAACTGGATTTGACATGGACAGTGGTGATGCATGTAAATATCAGGTGTGATGCATGTGGTGAAGCGCTATCCGATCACAGGAAAACACATTCTAATGCCAGGTGTAAACGGGGCCAAAAATTCAGAGTGTGAATGGTAAATAAAAAGGTTCCATGGTAGAAACCCTTTGGCATGAAGTGCCTGATCCACCAAATGATTAATCATGCACAGTTTATTTCGAGGGCCCCGCTGCTTAGTCTGCTCTCTGCCTCTTAAACAACTTGGCAACAAAAGAAAAACTTATTCCTTAAGGTCATGCCAACAAGTCACAACAGTTTTTAGAGCTTATATTACAAACTTTATTTACAGGGAAAAAATAAATGAAGAACGTCAGAAGCCGGCAGCTGCTGTTGTGTTCTTTCAATATTTACACACCAACCGAAACAGACCAGAAATCAACAGTCAACAGTCAACAGTCAACTAATAAATGCAGGGAAATGTGGATATTTCTCTTTGTCCATCTGTGTCTCTGTTCTTTCACACTTAAAGGGTGTTTTGTTGAAGTGAAATGTCAACTGTGAAGTGTGATGATAGTGTCAGAGGTGGAAAATCACATACTTGGTACTTGGACGATGTGGTCAAAACACACAGAATATTGTGTTTGTATGGAATCGAGTTGTGTTTTTGTTTTTTGTTTTTTTTTTTTACTTTGCAGGCACATCGGGCATTTTAAACTGACACAAATGAGTTTCAGACAGTTATCAAAGTTTCTGTGTCAAATATTTTGTTACAACATGAGCATCACATACATTAGGGCTGTGCACAATACGATATAGTGCACTTTATTGGAAGACTATGACCAAGGCACATTGCATTACTTCTAGGGAAAACAGGTATCGTGTGGAGTCAGGGGTTCTTATAACAGCAGTTGGTTTAAGCAAAAGGCTTTAATGGATCGAGAGTGTTTTGATCATCAGCAACATCAGCAGCCGCAGCTAAAACCTCAGCTAATTAAGATTAAGTGCATTTACTCGCCTGAATTGGTGTCACAAGTAACTGTTGATATAGTTGTGCAATTACTGTATGTGGGCCTTCTTTTTTAGTCATGAATTATTTCATTTAATTCATTCCCATCAACTGTCCACACGGAGCGACAGCACAAAATAATTAAAAATATCCTCACACGTATCATGAGGCTACCTCCTCATATCGTCCTCCCTTTGTCTTTGTTTAGTTTCAAGTGTTCCCACAACATTATTAGGAAAGCTGACTCACTCTACGACGAGTGCCACACCAACACACAAAGAAGGGGACAGCCTTTTATCAAATGGATTAAATGCCTTCTGCCAACTAGTGGTTGGAGGATTTAATATAACAGAAAACCACTGTCAAGAATATTTCCATATCAATACAGACCTTCAAAAAATCTATTCACTACCACATCATTAAATATCACATTTTTAATATCATATTTGAGTGTTTCAATATTTTCTTAGAACCCTAATATCCATCTCACCAACTTCGGCCTTGGTGGGACGACTGCTGAGCGTATTTGTTTTACTATTAGAGATTAACAAGACATTTATCCTCCATTCTGGATGTAATAGTATTGTCAGTTTCTCATTACTGTCATGGACGGTATCCAAAAATAAAATAAAAAATGTAAGTTTGTTTCAGCAGAGGGTAGTGAGAACTACAGAGATCGTCGTCCCATGAGTTCAGGTGATTTTATTCATACCTGTCGAAAGATTTGTTGTGCAGCAAAATGAAGCAAGAGCATCCAGTTTGGCAATCAGTGTCAAATCAAAGTACACCTGCCACAACATAGATGGATAGAAATATAATGGATAAAATATGATATAACAAACAATGTGTTTTTTGTTCTGCATTAACAAGACATGATTGTTTCTGGGGTTTGGTTTCATTCTATATCAGCTGTTATAGAATGAACATTTCTGTGGCTGGTTTTTGTGACAAAGAGCTTGGGCTCTCGTGTTTTTCCGTTGACCATCATTTAATATTTTGTTCAATTAATGTAAAAATAAAAATCTTTAAATGTATCTGCAAGATGATGACCAGTGTCTACAAGGGACCTTTAACATCAGTAGAGGAGAGAAAACATTAAATTAAAACTATAATTATAATATTTCTCAGATTAAATAATAAATAGGATAAAACCCATCATCCTTTGTGCTACTTCACTTGCTGCCTTTACAGATCTGGTATTGTGAAAATGGGGACCACCAATGGAAAAGAAACTTGGATATAGAAGAGAATGATGCTCTTGCAACCTTTTAATCTTACTTGTGGAATAATTTTGTTTTGCCTGTGTCACGAGAGAAGAAAGGAGGAAAAGGTGACAGACAAACAGAAAAACAATATGCACACACTGCCGGGCTGTTGTGACCCTACGTCAGGGAATGCGTGTAATATGAGAAGCCACTTGGCAACTCATCACGAAAATTTGTTTTGAACAAATATGAATAAAAAAACTCCAGTTAGGCCAAAAGACTCTTCCATAGCTTCCCCATAACAGCATGAGAACTCAAGAGATCACAAGATGACTGTGGAGTATGATAATGATGTCTGTCTGAAAAGAAAGTTAAGTTGCTGCAAAGTATTTCTGAGGATTTTGTTTGCATAATACTCTTAATGAAGCACACAGGAGAATAATGTAACCTGTTCTTAGCACAAAACCAAGACAAATTATCATCATCAGACAGTCGGTTCTTATTGCCTCATTGTAGAACTAATATAAAGCAGGGGACAGTTCTTTATCAAGCAATGATGGCATGGAATACATTACTGAGGTATTTTTTGATTTCGCAAAGTAATACAACATGTATTAACAGATAATTGAAAAGGTATTTGTTTACTCGGAGGGGAATTAGAAAGTACATTATTTCTTTTTCGGGTTGTTCTCGAAGGTGTGATGTGGATATAGAGAAATAGCCATCCTGCTTTATGCTGTGATTTGCGAATTAGTTTTATTTGCCCACACACCAATCAGTGATATGGAATTTGAGCTGTACATTTTACACATCCTTACACACCAGCAGTGGCCAGCACTTATCTGCATCCGGGGAGTAACAGGGGTTGGACATTTTGCTAGTAAGACTTAATATACCTCAAATTTGTGTATGGATTTGTGATTCACAAACTTTATGCTGTGTTTCCATCATGGTATGATTCGGTTTGGTACAGTGTGGTTTGGTTTGGAATGGTGAAGTCCTGGGTCAGGCTTGTGTTTTGACAATCGGCCTTTACTTGGTAGGCGGGGTGTGGGCTGTGCTGGATGGGGGCATCAGTGAGATGCATAGCATGGCGTCGTACTGGTGCGACGACAATGACCATCGACAACAAATGCGACACAACAGATAACAATGGCTGTTGTTGCTCTTTTTTTCCCATTTTTCTTCATGGTAGAGTTAAGCTATTTAAATTTGCCTCCACTTCAATGGGATATCTACACTGGTTGCAAGGGAGATATGTTGTTCTGTCACCCAATCAGCTGACTGTCGTGAGATTACCACACCATTTTACTCTGGGACCCCAAGGAATGGAATGGAGAGGCTGGTTATTTTGGTACTATTTGTAATGGAAATGCAAGAAAGATACATATGTACTGCGCTGTATCAAACCGAACCGTTCTACTTGATGAAAACAAGACTCTAGCAGCAGCCCTGCAATGGATTTGGTCTTGCTAGAAGAAGTGATGATTGAAGAATATCTGTCTATTTTTTGATGGGCTCTGGTGTTTCAACCTCAATGTCTGTACAGCCCACCGGTGGGACCCTATTTGGGAAACACCAATCTAGATCAAATACATGTACATTGTGGAATCCACATGGAAAAAATATTTATAATTTATATTAATACTAACAATAGTATTCTATGAAACATCCTTGTTAGCTCCTCTGTGTGTGTGGCAGGAGGTGATGTAAAATATCAAAAAGCAATAAAAATATATGTGGAAGATAGACCAAATTCCTGTCGTGTGTTTTACTATAGTATGTATTGTCATATTGTGAGAATTAGTGTTGCTGTTTTTCCCTAATATGCACTGTTGACCCCAAGAGGTGAAGCTACTGTGACACAACACAGTAGCTAATGGAGAATTTTAATAAATCAAATCCACTTACCAGATGCATCTATGACTATGTAGCAAAAGATCTATGTATCTATATAGTGGTCAACAAATCATTTGTTAGGTTAGTAAACATGCTGGAGCCAAAGTATCAAATCCCATCAAACTTTCATCAAACACTATTACCGGCAATCTGCAAAGAGACAAAAGCTAAAGTTAAACAGAGCCTCAATCAGAGCATGGATCTCTCTGTCACCATGGATGGGTGGATTTCAACACTTACTAAGATCTTTATTACTATCACAATATATTGCTACCAAATTATTATTATACTGTGAGATTTTTGATATTACATCCCAACCTTCCGTCCAAATTAAACTTCTCAAAATTTCTCTGTCTTGACCTTTTTTTTGACAACATATACATGTACTTGGCAACGTATAGGAAGTGAAATTAGTAATGCTATGTTTCCATCATGATATGGTTTAGTTTGGTACGGTAAGGTACGGTTTGGAATGGTAAAGTACTGGGTCAGATTGCGTTTCAACTGAGAGCAGTACCTTTGCTTGGTAGGCAGTAGGGGCTGGATATTTTGGTACCATTCGTGAAGGAAATTTAAAAAAACTATGCACTGTACAATACCAAACTGTTCCACTCATTGGGAACATGGCTTAAGTCAAGTCAGCCACTCTTGTTCAACTTTTGTTAAGCAACTTTTGTTACCTTACAAGTTATAAACTACAACAAGTAGCGGTCAAATATAACAGTTGTAAAGGACCCTTGTTTGACATTTAACAAAACAAACACTGGTTATTCCTGTGCAGAATTAAACCTATGTACTGTGTATTGTACAACCTGAGAGGAAGGTGTGCACACCACAACATTCATTCTGGAGAAAGCGTTCACTAAGGCAGCTCAGTTTCCCACAGTGTCAATACAATCTTGAAACCAGATGTGTAACCAGATCACCACCAAAATGTAAGCATTTCTCTTTTGGCCCATAACCTGCATTCCCAGAAATTATCATAAAAATCTGTCCCTTATTTCTTTAACTAGGCTGCTTACAAACAGACAAACATGGCCAAGAAACATAACCCTCCCAGGGCGATAATAACGTCAAAGAGGAGCGGGAACACAACAGTCCAGATATTAAATCCTTTGGCCACCAGAATTCTACTGTTTTATCCACACTGTAATGGACTTGTTATGTACTTTTCTGCGGAATTGTTAACATGTTGAGTACTTTTTTCAATTTGCTCTGATTCATGTCACACAATGCAGAACCATTTGCCCCCAAGATAAAATAGTCTTGCTCAATTTGGGAAAGCACCATTTTCAGCCGAACACTGCGGTACATGCAGAAGCACATCATGGGGAACATCAAACATTTTCTCCTCCTCCCCCACCACCACAGCCATCTCCCCACCCCATTTTCACCAATGCAACCTTTGGGGAGATTGCACTTTAGTCAATTTCCCTTTACATAAAAAAAAGAAAAACATCTACTCAGGTGTTATCTAGCAGCATCTCATCTCTGAACAGAACAAGGCAACACATAAAGGAGAAAATTAATAATGAAAGGGGGAAAAGTACATTAAAAAGACAGGTGTGTTTTCATCCATAGGAGGGGAGGAAGAAGGAAGAGTGAGGGAAGGAAAATGGCCACAGTTAATGCAATACTCAGTGCAGTCACACTCTGCACACTGCAAAGAAATGGTTAAGTGACAGTTGCCAAAATAGGAGGAAAAAAAGCTTTGGGTAGCTTGACAATGTACCAAACACATCCGCGACTAAAAGCCAATTAATTAGCAAGGGCAGTGATGTGTGGCAGCAGCCTGTTGACATGAGTCCAGATCTCTGTCTGTAGCCAACATCCACACATACACTGTGTGTGTGTGTGTGTGTGTGTGTGTGTGTGTGTGCGTGTGTGAAGGCACAAAAGCACATACATTTAAATGCACCATAATGGAATGCACAAAATCTATACACACTCATTTACTTAAACTTTCATTTACACAGAAACAAGAAGGAAAACCTTGAAAAGTTAATATTAAGTATATTTTTGGCATTTTGCCTTTATTTGGCTGAAAGACTATGTAAATAAAAGTGGTCCACTCATATGTGCTGTGATATAATGTCCATTTCCCCTCTAAATGGAAACATAATCCACAAAATTGACATTAAGTTCTATTAGCAAAACGAATAAATGAGACAATTATCTACTCCGAAAAATGTTCAGTGATCAACTTTCAGAAAATAAAAAGTAGAAGTTAATATTCCATTCAAACAGGTTTTTTTTGTTTCGTTTTTTGGCATTGCCCCAGTGGCAATGCCATTTTATTTTTTAACTTAAAAAGATGGAAGAAAATTTAGTTTTTCTTATATGTATATATGAATACAAAAATATTAATCTATTGTCTACCACTGTATCCAATCCAAGCTGACACAGGAAAGTGTTCACTTTAAATATACAGTCCATGAAAGACTCTTAGAAAAGAAGCATCCAGGCTGGAGTTCAAGCTGCTCTAACCTTTCAGCAGTCAGGTCAGCCCTGAACTTAAACTGTTAATAGTGAATCATTCTTGTCTTTGGGGTAACTCAGGTTACTACAAATGCAGAGACAGAGCATGAGTTTTCATTATTGACCTGTATTGTCAAATTTAGTGCAGTGTGGCTGCACTTCCCGAGGCTATTTATTGAAAACCTCAGAGTTACATAGTTTGTCCAAAATCAATTTGGTTAAATTGAGCTGAAAATCAACAAACGGCAGTGTTACGTGGGAACACAAACAACAACAGCTTCCCAAAGAGGCTACACAAACACACACGCGCCCACGTTAGTTAATACTGTAAATGAAACTCGAAAATGAAGTAGAAATGAACACTTCACTCTGAACAATTTCTTGCTCAAGAAGTGAGGGCATTAAAATTCTAATCATGATAACAATCATAAAACACACAAACTCCATCTTCGCTGTGAGAACTACACTGATCCTGGGAATAAAACAACAGAGATTACAATCGCATAAACAAACTCCACAAAAACAACAACAACAAAAAAAACATTAGTATAATTTTAAAACTATTTTATTTCTCCATATAGACCAAACAGTTGCCTTGACTGCAGTTTTGAATTACAAAGCTAAAAGAACGGAGCTTGAGCAGATGTGTTTACTTACTGGATGTGGAATACAGCCCACAACTACTGACAGTGACATTTTGAATAATAATTAATCTAATTTATAGGTGGAAAATATACAAGCAAAAACAACAACAAATAACCTACAAGACAGCAGTGTGATGAGGTGTATAATATCCTGTAAACAAGGTTAGTCACAGACTGTAGTCCCATCATCACTCTTTAATAACTGTGTATCTAGTTTTACGTACTGGTTATTCATTATAGGTTTGTATTTCATTTGGCATCCATCTGTCCGTCTGTGTGTGTGTCCCTGGTATTCCTTATGTTGTGGGGACCTAAATCTGCTTACACAGTCACATTATGGGGACTTGTCTTCCTTAAGGGCCAAAAACAAGTCCATATAATATAAATTACTACAGTTTAAGGTGAAGAAATGTTTTAAGGCTGAGGTCAGGGTTTGGCTAAGGTTAGGGTCATTATGTGTGTGACTACCTTGAGAGTGACAGCGCTGGACAGTCAATCTTCTGCCAGTAGCACTCATATGACAAAAACACTCCCCCAATTTATCTGCCATGGAAGTTTGACAAGTTTTAATTGCAAGGCATAGCTGTCTGAAAAGGCAAGGCCGCCCAAAATGTTCCTACCAGCTCCCTCTCTAATTATAAACTTCCTGCTTGAGTAATCACACGTCTTATTGTTTCCTAATTACCATTTTTACAATAAATTAAACACCATGCTGCAGTGAGACAGGCACAGAGCGGCACAGAGTGCATCAATACTGTCACACACACACACACACTTGTGTGAGAAAGCACTTCCACCATCCATTCTCTCTTTCCCCAATACCTTTCCCCACACATAAACACTGTAATTGTTATCACAGTGGTGTGTGTGGTCATTAATTCTCCACTTTGCGACATTTTTTAAGGTTTTAATTTGCTGTCTTCACAACAATGAGGGTTTCTGTATAAAGGACAATACTGCATGACTGGGGTGCACTGTGGCCATTTAATGGTTATAAAAGTCATTGGAATTACTCAGAACAGATGTCTCAATGGGACTCATTCATTTAACATGCAAATTTGCATTGGTAAATATTTCACGCTACTTGGACTTTGTGTAGCTCTGTATTGGTCGCTGAAAATTTATATTAAACCGTGATATCAACGACCACAGTGGTGAAACACAAAACACAGTTTCATACTACAGTGTCTAATTCAGCCAAGGTTGGAAAGTGGGTTTCCTGCAAAAGTGAAAAACATCATTAGTCTTACACCAGGAGGCATGGCACATCTATCTAAAATACATCTGTAAAACAGCAGTACCATATTTCACTGTGAAAACTAATCAAACTCAACAGCCTGACAAAAAGGGGAAACAAAAAATAAAACGTTTGGTCCATTAAATGTCAGAAAACTTGTTTTAATTCCTTAAAAACAATCAAAATGATTATCAATTATAAAAACAGTTGACAATTAATTTAGTAATCGCATAATACTCAGTTAATTCTTCTAGCCCTAGTTCACTCAGACCCAAAGTGGCCTAGTCCCTCTGCAAATACCCCACAGCTCCCGCCCCTAGGCTTTGACCCTGAAATAAAAGAAGAGGCCAATGCACAAAAGAGTAAAGAAAACCATGAACGGTGCATTTTTGAAGCCACTTTATACTCTGTTTGCCTACAGAATGGAATGTATTTGAATCTCTTGTATGGTATGATGACTCAAAATGGCCATTAACATGGTAACAACTAGCCGCCAGCTGAGGTTTTCTGTGATGTAAGTAAGGCCTGAGTCATACTTTCTGCCAGAGGTCAGCTGGGGTGAAACGGGTGACATAATTCATGTCGCGACACGTCACCCTACATGGGCAAATGCACATAACCTTTACGTTTGCGTCCACACAGATTGTATGTGCTGGCTGCAAATGCTCATTGTGGAACAATTCTTTCCAGTCCCGTTAGTGGCGCACTCGGTTTGGTCAAACAACACAATGAACGGTAACCACAACGGTACACAACGGACAACGGTAACCATGTCAATTTGCTTGAGGTTATGTGAAGCCCACACGTAATGATTTCCTGGTGGGACTAGAATGCGACATCACATACGCATGTGTGGAACGCTGCACGCTCCTTTAAGAACTGTGTGCATGTGAGAATATGTCAACGGGGAAAACAGTAACTTTGATCCAGTTAACTGGAAAATGTCTAAAGCTAACAATCTGAAACAGGATCATATCACCACCTAGTGTTGTGTAGCCAATAAATCGATTCCCCAGTAGTGTTGGTATTCTGGGACAAGGACAGTAGTCAAACTAAATGTCGTAGTCATTTACTCAGGTTAACTGTTCATGGAAACATAGTGAGAGACAGTATGGTTCTGTCCTATGGTTCACATTCTATTTGAAAAAGAAAATTATACTGCATTCTTGCAGCAAAGCAAAGAGTAATGTTTTTCCTGCTTCAGACAGTAAATCTAGTTATAGCACAGTTGGCTGCAGTCTTCAGAATTGGCAGCATTCAGCAGCGAAAAGTATTTCAGAATATCTAATCCAGATTAAAAAAAAAAAAAACCCTCCATTCTATTTCACTTTTTCATTGTGCCTGAGAGAAACATACTATTTCAACCAAATGTCATCATCTTGGGTGTAGCATAAACTGTCTTATCACAGAGCCAACATTCCAATGGGCTGATTGCTTTAACAAGCGTACAGACTGAATGCGATGTGAGTCTGAATAGTGTGACATGTTGAGTGTTTTATGCTGCCAGTGTCCAAAATCCTTCTTTTATTGAGGCGGAGTGGAGAAGTGATTTTGTGGTTCATCTTGTAATGGGTCAATTTGAACAAGTTCATGCAAAGATGCTGATGGAAACAACTGAAATTGTACAGATGTATTTGTGCCACAACAAATCACATCTATTCAAAATTTAAAATAGGGGTTGACATGTAATATGTTTCTTTCAACATCACCTTATTTCCAATGGTCAAAAACAGTTTAAACTCAGATTTAAATAGGTTTTTTTTACCCGTCAGAATGTTTTTAATTGGCACTCACTCCTGGGTCCAATGACTCTGAAATGCACATGGGTTTTCATTATCTTTGCCTCTGATCAGCATCAGTGGGGAAGCAAGATATGGGTGAACATCAGAATCATTTCCAGCACAATTCTAAGATTTCAGGGGTGGGTCCGTGGGTCATATGCCAGGACAAATATCTTTATTTTAATCAAAAATTAAGGTGCTCTAAAATAAACAGTCCCTGCCAGTTGCACTTGCTGGGCATCACTACTTCATTTCACGTAAATTTGAGTGGAAGTTACCTGGCTGAAGCAGGTGGAGGAAGGAAGCTGCAATGAGAGATGCCCCAATCTGCATTCAATCCATATACTTTATGCACTTTGTTCTCTATGTTGTGAATAACAAGGAGAAATCCAACACTTTTAACTTTTCATGGATGTTTTGTTTTCTTCAGTTAGATAGATATTGTGCTGTATTGCTACATGATTGTCTTGCAATATATTGTGATATTATTGGCATACTGCAGGGAGTTTCAACTCAAAATGGGAGCCATTGATTTTACTACTTTTATCCTTCGTCTGATTCTTTTTATGGCAGCAGTGAAAATTACTGGGTATTTTTCAGCACAACGCCATGATGTGCTTACATTATCAGACCATTAGCATATCCGTTAGCCTACCTGTTAGCCACGAATGTTAATGGCAAACTTAACTTACAAATTGGGACAGTGCTCAATATGTTTTGTATTTCATCAGGTCAACACTCAAGTGAACAGTTGACTGACAGACAGAAAAAAAAAGAAAAAGAAAACACCACAGGGCAGAACAACCATTGGAAATGGAAACCATTGGAAATGCAGTCTCACCAAGATTCAATAATTTTAGTGTGAAGGAGGTTTATGTCTTCCGGATTAACACCCTCAATTCATTAAAACATACCTGTTTGACATGCAGGCAGAAAATTATGATCTATGTCATATTTTGCATAGAAATTGCATTACAACAATCAGTGCAAGCCTATATTACCTTTGGGATGGAGATGAATGGAGGCTCCGAGGTGCCCGTTGACCAGTCCCACCCCATCTTCGTCATCACCGTGGGGCCGGGGACAGACATGCTTTTGTTCTGCATGTTGTCTATCCCATAACCAAAGGCCTGAATGGCATTTCCTGCAGGGACAGAGATATAGAGTCATTTGTTTTCCAATGCCATCCCAGCATGCAGCATGCAGTGAGCAGACAGACAGCTCTAAGTCAACGTGTTGGTCCCCTGCCAAATCTTTGGCAGCAAGGGAAGGAGGGAGTTTGTAGAGGACGGTTTGAGAAAGAAGGACTAGAAAGAGAATGGAAAGACACTGTTTTTGCTTTGTCAGTATACACTTGGGAGTTGTTTGTCAAACTAAACCAAAAAAAAACAATCAAATAATTGTTTGCTAAATCTTTCACTGCGGCACAAGTTTTGAAATTGTCAAAAAAATTACACATTTTGTGTTATGTTTTACAGTCTGAGCTTAATTGCCTTCCCTGTGAATATGCACAATGTTCATGCTATCAACTTTGCCACTAATTACAAGTGAATACTGTTGTGACACAATGAACAAATTTGCCAAAAAACAATAACTCTGGTCCTTGGCTTGGTACGAAAACCCTTTTATGCCGCAAGAGCTGCTGTCAAATTGCAACAAGCTGACCAAAACAGTGGCATAGTTTATGCTCTTGAGATGATGATGAACCTCAATTTTTTCAGCAGTTGTCCACTTAGGCATGGAATCGCTTTAAGAGTAGCAAATCAATCAGCTCACACAGGATAGCAGCCTGTGAATACACAAGAATGAGTGCTGGTGTGTTTGTATGCATGTGACTAAGAGCATGTGTGAGTCTCTGCAAAAATGTGATAAATCCCCTTTCAGTCAGCTTCGCAGCCAGATATGGTAAAATAGGGACTGAAGCACCTTTTCACTGCTCATCCATTTAAAACATGAGGCTTGTTCCTCTTTGTTGAGCCAGAGAGAAGGAAAGGCATGTACTGTAATTGCTTGGCAACCACCTCCATTATAAGGTCAGCATGCAGAGATTACTTTGAATAGATTCATGCGACTGATCAAATTCAAAACATTCCAAAACAAAAGAAAGAAATGCCATTTCCCCAATGCCACACATATCGTCAGATGGAGGCGCTCACACACACACGTTTGCCTGGCATCCGTAGTGAGGACACTCATATACATAATACATTCCCTTCCCCCTTTAACCTAATATTAATCATCACAATGAAGTGCCTAATCTTAACCCTAACCTACATCCAATTCTAACCCTAAAACCAGACCTAAAACCCTAAATCAGACCCTTTAAAGTTGTGGGGACCAGACAAAATGCCTTTTTCTGACAAAAGCCAAAGATCGGTTTGTACATTTTTAAGGTACATTTGTATGTTTATACAAAGATATAAAGACACAAACACAAACACAAATTTCTTTGATTCGTTTTTGAAATTATATCAAGTTTTAAACCACAAGATGATTAAAAAAATTCAAAATTCAAAATTCAATTAAAAATAAAGTTCTGACCAGTTGCAAGCAAATCATTTGATTGCACATGAGGTATTCCATTAGTGCTGATACAGACTTTAACAGCTTCTAACTGTATCTTCTGTAACTCTATCACGCCACTTCATAGGTGTTCATGATAATCATTAGATACACAAACTGCATTACTAACCTCCGCTGTTACAAAGTATGTCTAAAAGATATTTTTCCCAAAATGACATATGAATGAAATTATGAATGGTTTTCAGGAGAGGATGAGGTGAAAGAGCAGGATATTTTTTGCAAACCTCCCATTGTTCTTATGTGATAGGATTGAGGGAGATGGCAGCGAGTGGGCACAGCTTGGAGCTTTACAGTAATATAAGCAGGATGACATGTAATGCCTTGTGGACACTAAAAAAAATAGAGCCCGCGAAAAATAAATAAATAAAACAACGGTTCAGTAATTGATGAGCTAGATGAGATAAAAATTAAAAAATTCCAACACAATTCATTATGATATTGCAACAAAAGATACTCACGATGCTATTTCACAAAAATTTCAAAGTAAAAGTGCTTCTTTTGATATGGAATGGTGTGTTCTTCACAATAAAAACATATTAACGATGCAAATCTAAAACTGATTCTAAAATTAATTCATTATAAATCTAAAATTTATTAGAATTAAATTTATATATATACACACATATATATATATAGGCATTTCTAGCAAAATGGTATTTCAATTTTCAGTGTTAATATTCGTCAAATCTAAACTTCAGTCCATGCAAGCTACTGAAATTAATACACTGTTCACAGTGTGTTGAGCTAATGAGATGCATTCAGAATCAAAAACCTGGTAAATACTATCATCTCTGTGGGATCTACACTGTGCTGAGCTTAGAGGAGCAGCTTCAAGATGCGTTCAAGAAACCTTGTAAAGTTAGTTACATACACATGATATCCACTCACTAAATACCTGCTGCTGCTGCAACCTTGTGATGATAGATACGCAACAAATAGGGTAGACACTGGAGTTTTTTATAAATTCAACAATTGATTATACATTTGTTTTGTATCTATATAATGTAGCAACTTTTTATAATCAAGCAAATAATTGGATAATCAAATATTCATGCCCATTCTTAATAAGAATTTGTTGTAGCTACTAAATGTTTGAAGAACAGCACAATGTCAAGTGTGATATTAGCTGATTATGTAAAATCTTTGAATAAATTTTTTGCTTTCGCTTGTCCCTGTGTAGGGAGCGACAAAGCAGATGATCCCCACTCATGATCTGGCAGATTTTTGGTCCATTTAACAATGAGCAATGGGGATAGGGTACCTTGCTCAGTGGTACCTGAGCCCATGACCAGCAACCTTCAGTCACAAGTCACTAATATATGTATATATATATATATATATATATATATACGTATATATATATATATATATATAGGATCATGAACATCTATGCAGGACACCAAGTGAGGCGTTAACTTAACTACGCCGCACTTTTAAAGTGGTACATGGAAAGATTGCAGCCAAACAGCAAAACAATTCAGTAAATACTGTAGCTCAGTTGTTGAGACTCTAGTGCACTTCAGATGTGTACACTTTTGTTTGAATAAATAGGCTTCCCTACACAAAAAGGTGTGATATAACCTACCTAGGAGCTGACAGAGTGTTATGAAAGTGATTTAATGCATTGTGTTGTTTGTCTTTTTTTGCCATGTTTTGCCAATTTTTTTTGTCATTTTCTCTGACTGTCTGAGTAACACACCAGTCAAACTGTGTTCCAAGTCAGTAAAATAAATAAGTTAATTAAAATGCAAATGTCCCTATGGCTGATTCCTAACCCTAACCTTAACCTAACCACAGTTCATATCTTAATCCTAACAAGAACTTGGTCCTGAAAAAAATTGGGTTCACACCAGAGAAGGTCCTAAAGAGTTACCAAAAATGAAGGTACACATGCACCTGCACTATGAACACGTACTTTATGTTTCTCATTGTGTGAAGCAGCTTCTTAAAGGAGCTGCTGGAGAGTAAATGCTAAGAGAGAGACACATAGAAGTCGAAACACTTGAATTTGAGCAGTGAAGAGCCGGTGAAGCACTGATGAGTTTGTCAGGGTCAGCTATTGCTAGCTCTCCCTCTACAGATGTTGTAAGATGGGGGGAGTAAAGTCATAAATCAAAGCACTTGGCTGGAGGGGCCTCGACAAAGGATGTTTTACTGTGCCCAAATGTTCCACTGAGTGATTAAGCTCATTGCCAATAGCAATTAATTTTTCTAATGACTCCGGATCAGTTTTCCTTTAACCCGCGGGCATGGCCTGTGTTGCCCTTACCTGCAGGGACACATGGAACAGGAGATGAGTGAGGAAAATACAAGATGATCAGAGATAGAGAGTGAGAGGGAAATCAAAGATCAGACTATTATTATATGCGTTCCAATGAAATGCTGGCTCCCTCCCTTATATTTGAGTCTTCAAAATGTATTCTTCTGTAAAGTTGGAAGACGGGGAGGAGGTGCAGACTGTAAATTTGTCTGACACAGTTTCATTTGCAGTGCAATTCTGGTTTGTTGATCAATGTAAGAAACAATTTACTGTGCAGAAACAGAGAAAGTGGAAAGATGAGTGTCAAAGGGAGTTGAGAGACAATTTGTCACTGCAGACACATGCCTACAGATGTAACAGTAGCTCTTCAGTCAAAAACTGTAGTTTGGCTTCTGCTACAGTGGTGGAGCAGAGCGGAGGGAAGAGAGAGAAGTACATCACAAACCTGATAGATTATCAGCAAAAATGGTGGATGGCAGTGTTTTTGGTAAGCAGGAAAAAAGTGGACCAGATCGATACCACTGTAAACATCCATCCATCCATCCATCCATCCATCCATCCATCCATCCATCCATCCATCCATCCATCCATCCATCCATTGTCTACCACTTCATCCTCACTGTTTTCAATGGAGCTGGCGAACACAAGCGGTGGAGTCATGCCAATGCCGATTGGCTTCTGTATTTTTCAAATCTTGCCATTCAAGAAAAGCTGGTCTGGTTTCCTCTTTCTCGCTTCCTGCAACAACGGCTTTCTCTGCCTCTTTTTCCTCTAAACTAATGCTGTCGCTGCCTTGATCTTATAGTGGGTACCAATTTGTGTTTCTTGCGAGACCTCCTGATTCTGAGGACTCTGGGTCAGCAGCCCTGATTCTGTAAGGCTGGTTTTCTGCTAACAGACAGTACGGGGAGTGGAGACAGCCCCCAGCCTCTTTGCAACTAGCCATCACTCCGAAGCTGGTAAATTATTTTAAAAATCCAGCATAGTTCTGCTGTAAGAGGTAGAGGGGCTTGGCATTGGAACGAGGCTAAACTAAGAAGACTGCAACCAAAGAAAGCTTACAGGTTTGACTGTCAACCCCTCAAAAAGAATGTCCTCCTCTTTCTTGTCGCCAATTTTTTTCTCTCATTGGACAAAACAAATCAAAGAAGGCACAAAAAATGAATGAACATGCCAGACTTTTTTTTGGGAATTCTTTAAGGATTCTGTATCTGTCCATGATTGTCACTCAATGCGACACAGTACACAGTACATCAGATCAGTTTTCTGACAGGTCCTGACATCGCCAAAAAAGCCAAGATCCCCCAGTATGACTGATGACTGAAACAAAAGGCTGAATAGGCTGCTAGCTTCTTGACTTCTTTATTTTATTTTATTTAAGCTATATTTAACCAGACAGGACAGATAAGAACAAATTTTCAAAGGCTTTTTGAGGAAGAGTGGAAAAAGGGGCTTCTATGCCTGTACCCTTTCATTCTTTTTGTTCTGTTTATTTATTTTGTACAGTGGAAAAAAAATGTATATCTTCAACATGTCCCTATGCAACATTATGTATGATTAATATGCTCAGTTCACTACAGAAGAGACTAAATGACCGCTGCTGTTGGACACACTTATTGGTATCAGTTATTGGCCCAAGCACTCCCGATATATCATCCTATCAGTTCAATATTCAAAAAAAATTCAATATTGTGCATCTCCCTAGTAACTAACGTCTCGTTATATTAGTTTATATGAGGTTTATATATGTATATATAGTAGTAAAACATGGTCTGCATACACATACACTCTTTAGACCCTTTTTCTGGCATAAACATTGACCTCGTCAGGACCAGTAGTCCTCATGGAGACCAAAGTCCAGTCCTAACGAGACAGAAACCTCATTTTTGTGGAACTGATGAAATTTAGGGCTAAGATTTGATAGATTTAAGGTCAGGGTTAGGCTTAACCTGGTTATGGTTAAGGTTAAGGCTAATGTTTTGTTTCGAATGGAAGTCAATAATGAATAGCCACATAAACCTCTGTGTACATATGTATGTTTACATATGTGTTTGTTTGTGTGTCTGTGTGTCAGTATATACATGCACACACTACATGTATTCAGAGTGTATTTTCCTCCCTGGTGTGTCGACGTTTATCGCTTGACTGCAGAGAAGAGATGCTGCATTTCGTGTTATTTTTCAAGACGCCTCCTCAGCTCCCGGCCTCATCCCTCATCCCGCACACTCAGCTAAAATGGTAACCCAGCGATCTATTGAAATGGTCTGAAAGCATTATTCACACAATGGAACATGTTAAAGGCAATAGTGTCTTGTCACGCTGATGACACTGCTCACTCTGGCGTTCTGAATTTACTTCTCAGTGGAAAAAATATATATATATCACAAGAATGTCTCAGGTAACGACTGTCACACTGCACTGTGTGCACTGTGCATTAGATTTACAGGTGTTATGTATTTTAGCTTATTTTATTATTTCATTTGTGCTGGGTTTGTTCCCTTTCATGATTGTAAGGAATCAGTCCTGTAACTTTCCCTGTTTGAATGTGAAAATGATATAAAATTGGCTTCTTTTGTATTGAAGTCTGGGCAGATTTTGCCCTGAGGAGGAATAAGATTGATGAGAAAGTACTGAGAACATTTCATTGCAACTTAATCAGTCAACAAGAGCTTACGCAGACTTGATATTGGGCAAAAGCTATGTGGAAAAGCAGTGTAGCTGACAAATCCATCAATCCATCGTCAATACATTCTCTTAATCCCTCCAGCTTTATTTATTTCATTGCAATGACTAATTGTAATGAATTATAAATGGTTCAAGTGTAATTTAAGTGAAATTAGTAAATTAAAATTTAAATCAACTTAATTGACTTTTAAATTATTAAAACAAGGGACCAATCTTTCACACATGCACTCAACTTTCCTGGTGTCTGACAGACTCAGCTGCCATTTTTCTCTCTCTATGCAATTTGAACAGGCAATGCTCTTTGTGTCCATGGTCTGAAACCCTTTTCTGATTTATTTGCTGTATACAGCAAAGAGATCATTAACAAGGAATAAATTTAATTTGTGGACAAAATAAGACATTTGAGGTCTGGGAAGCATGGATCATTTTCAAATGACCAATCTATAAATCAGCAAAATAAATCACACATTACTTGATTATGAAAATAATCATTAGTTGCAGCCCTATAGTCCATTAATATATTAATTTAAAAATGAGTAATGGTTGAGTACATAGTGGCGCATGACTATCTTAAGCCACAGAAAGCAACTGAACTGAAAAAAAAAAAAAAAAACCTCTTTGGAGTCAGTGGCACAGTAGTTTTTTTTAAAAATTGTAATATACACCTTCATAGGTCTTTGCACAGTGAGTGTATGTGTGCCTACTCCCATTATCTGCCTCACCTCCGGGTGCTTTGGTGGCATCCTGCTGTTCTTGTAGATGGTCTGTTTGCGCTCTTTCACTTTGCAGACAGGGAGAAATGTCTTCTCAGCAGAGAGGTTCTACTTTTCTCTGAGCACCTTCATAATAAAAAGGCACCAAAGTACAAACACGCCTGACTTTTAAAGCGTATGGGAGATTGCAGTGTTATCTATTTATTGCACGCTAGGGGGTATACTGTCTGTAAAATGTGAACAACAGCAAAGTTATCGTTTAAAACTGCACTGCAATCACCCCCCAAAACAATTCAGAACATGGCTGCCAAAGTTCCCGAAGCACAGAAACATGGAGCTGCAATTACACCCGGCGTTATACAGTGTTCAAGCACATATCCATACACTTACATAACTGTCCCACTATCACACATAGCAGAAAGTGAAAAGGAAAGTGTTTCTGCTCCAGTGGAACTTTGCAGGTCTGCTTGCTTTTTCGCCTTTTTTCTCTATGGAACACTTTCAGAGTACATATTTTTACGGCACCATCGTAAACATCCATCTATTGTCTACCGATTTATCCTCACTGTTGTAAAAACTCACCCTCCCTTCCCCTCTCATGGCCATATGCATTTGTTTTCAATGGAGCGGACAAACACAAGTTGTGCAGTCATGTCCACGCCGGTCAGCATCCATTTTACATGCTTCCATGTTTTTCAATTCTTGGCATTCAAAAACGGCTGGTCTGATAACTCGTGTGTGGTCATTTCCTCTTCCTTGCTTCCTCTGACAATTTTTCCTCTCCTTCCTTTTTTGCCAGCTCTGCCATGATGATCTTACGGCTGGAACCTGGCTATGGTGTGCATGTGTGTGTGTGTGTGGAGTGGAGTGCAGTGAAGCAAGTTGTGTTTCTTGCAAGACCTCTCGATTCGAAGGACTCCAGATTGGCAGCTCTGATCTAGCAAGACTGGTTTTCCACTAACAGACAGTGAGGGAGTGGAAACAGCACCTAATCTCCCCACAGCAAGATATTTAACCATCACAGAGCTGTTAAGTTCGGGTAAAAATCCTACATAGCTCTGCTTTAGTACATGATGAGAGAGGAGAGTGAGAGACAGGCAGTGTTAGCTAACCTTGGCTGAAACTCAGTTGTTTCCCTGTGCAGGACAAAAATGGTTCACACCGCCAAATATGTCTTGTGCTCTTTCCTTTTAGCCATCCATATTTTAATGCATTGACAGTGCAGACTATCATTTTTCTTCTCTTCTTCTTGGTGAAAGGAGGTATTGAAGCTTTTTAGGTTTGGCTTTTCCAAGACATCGCTGCAGTTTCCTGTGTTTGAAAACAACTCTGCTGTCAATGAGGGTGTCAAAGTGTTACGAGCAACTTTACATTACTGGGAGGTTGGCGGTGGTCGGCACAAAATAACACCTAACCAAAACACCAACAGAGTCTGTGGCCCACAAATAAAATTTTAAATTATGAATAAACTGGCTCCATCATTGTTTTCAGTGAAGACAATATTTCAATTTAACATATATCCTTAATCTCTGATAGTAATTTTATGACCTAAAACCATATATTTCTTACATGCATGCCCTTTAAGAGTCAAAGTATACACTTGGGTTGTTACAACAGAGACCAGAGTAGCTGGAAACACCCACCCTAATGCCACACCACTCATTGTTTCCACATTCAGTCTCCACCACACATCATTCACCCCTCAACAACATCACATCCACACTTGTCTCAGGGGAGACCTCAAAAACATTGGAAAACAGAATCTGACATGAAACTATTAAAGTTGCATTAGATCGATGTTCACGGCTCCCTCCACTCTTCCATGGCAGCAACAGTAACTACCGTATCACGTGCTTGTGCACGTATCAATATTACATGAGTGTTGGACCCTGATCAGTTACAAAGCACATTTCAAATGCATGCAGAGTTGAGATGACTCACTTAGGCATGTGTTATCGGTGAAGTAGTGCAGGAAGTTCATACACTCCTCTTCTTGGTTTCCGCTGCCTTTACAGGTACACCACGGGGAAATGGTCCAGTTGGAAAAGCTGCTGTCGACGTAGTTGGGAGTCATTTCGGTCCCTAGTTGGGACAAACATACACACACACATGAGGACTGTTACAGGCCACTAATGGACAATAATGGACTACATTTGTTGCAGATATTATATAAAACAGACAGGATGTTAGTCATAGATATTGGTCTGTACTCTTGAAGGTGAAGTATTTTATTATACTTACTTCTAAATGTAAACCATTATATCATGAATGCTTTTGAAAGTAGGTGTGTTAGAATCCGTGTGCACCGTGTTGAATATCAGAACATTGCACTTATCTGCCTTAATGCTTTCAGGTGGAGTCAGGGGTTTTAGATGCACTTTGTGTACCATTTTCCAAACAAATCCAGGAAGCACTATAGCATATTATCACTTTAGGAGACTGATACTGAAATATTGACACATCAGTGACCACTAAGGTAAAAAACAAAAAAAGCTAAATTTATCTACATTTGCATTTGGAAATCTGCAAGCTCCCTGATGCTGCCGCAACACCAGGCATCTGTTATTGAACACTGCTACTGGGACTGAAACGTTTGCAAGTACTAGTCCAGTGTTTCCCAATCCTGGTCCTCAGGACAAACTGTCATGCATGTTTTAGATGTTACCCTGCTACAACACATCTGATTCAAATGGTCAGCTTGGAGCAGGGAAACATCTAAAACATGCAGGGCAGTGTGCCATGAGGACCAGGATTGAGAAAAACACCGTACTAGTCTGTGCACAATGTTAAAACAACGTTCTCTGTAAGCAAACAGATGGTCATCAAGTCTTTTAATTAAGTAAACACGCTCTCTGTGCCTCTACTCCCTAATTACTTCTAGTCATGAACTGATGTCCAGTGCACTGGGGGGAAAATATCAGGCCAGAAGGGAGGAGAACAGTGTCGCACTGCTCTGCCTGCTTGTCATGGAAAAAATGTAGGGACAAGACTGTGGTCACACTGTATCTTCTACAAGCTCCCTAAAATCATCACCCTTTAACTCACCATGTGTCAGAAATAGTAAAAAGTTATGGTGCGTTTCATTTACATCAGAATTCAAAACTAGCAGAGATGTCAATTCCAAGCCATTGTTAGTAAGGCCAGTAGATGATAATGCTCTCTGTTTTATTTTGCACACACAAACAGCATAGCAACATGTTCACTAATAAAAATGTAACAGTTCTATGTGTACAAATATTTTACAGTGAAAAAAATAAGAGAGTGTTTGTACTTGTGATGCAAGTGGTAGTCATCTTGGAATCATTTTTTGGGGATTTGTGAGGTTGGTCTGACTTTTTGAGTTGACATTTAAATCTGAGAGGGTCAACGCCCCCTCAACTAAAAAATTCTGACTTTCAACACAACTGGAACGCACTATTATTGCCTTATGTAGAGGTAAATGTCAAAACCAGGGCTGGATATCAAATGCTTTTGAATTTGCACTGACTTTCTATACTGATCAACTTACTTAGTAGGGGTGGGAATCGCCAGAGACACCACAATACCGTTATCATCATATTAAAGTCACACTACGATATTGTCACAATATTGCAAAATACTATTTGTGAAATCATCTGGTTGACTTTAATGAAAATAGTTTTTTTAATACTAAAAAAATCTAATTTAATGCTTAGTAACGCTTAGTATCGGTTAAAAAAAAATAGATGGTTAAAAAAAAGCGATATACAAACAAAATTTGTTTGTATTTAGTCTCTTTATTCTCTCTTCACATTAGTTTCTGCCCTGACATGAAGAGACAAAACATTTACACTGGCAAAAGGGGGAAAAAATGACAAAGGTTAAGTGTTGTTAGATAGTCACTAATTTTATTGTTAAAGGTTTACTGCCTTTTATGTTTAAGGGGAAAAATTCAAAGGTGTTCATACATTAAATGAATGGAATGAAAAGGACATTTTAATTCAATCACATTGAAACTAATGTTTGTTATTTTTTTCCCCTTATTAATCCATTTTCAGGATGTAAATGGAGCAGAAAAATAAAAATAATCAATTGTACAATAATGTGTAATGTCATTTAATTATCGAGATATCAATATTGACACCATATCCATGATTTTGAATCAATACCCAGCCTTAGTCACAGCCCACCTGTGTTTTAGTTTCTTATTTTTTTCTTGCCTTTAAGAATGGGAAGGGAGTGTTTGTGGTGTTCGTCTGTTATTTTTACTCTCCCTTTACACTGAACCTTTGCTCACCTCACACCTGTTCCTGATCACAGTCAAGAACACCTGGAGATCACCTTTAATCAACCCACCTTAAGCCTTCTTCTGCTGCCAGCTCCTGCCACAGCATTGTACCACACACTGTGGCTGATGTGCAACTCCTGCTCACTCTTACAAGTCTGTTTGTCTGAGGTTTATTTACTTGTCTTCTGGAAAAAAAAAACCCACTCTGTTGCTGATCTCTGCTGATCTACTGCCAGGATTTCACCAACCTTGACTGTCTGCCTGCCAGATGCACTTTTCACTTTTCACCAATACTTTGTCATTAAAGAGACCCGAATTCACTTACCTGCATCAATGTGCTTGTGGGGTTTTCCTAGACTGTGTCAAGAAAACTGTATCTGTGTGTCTCTTACCATATGTCACGCTCTAATGTCACAGTCGGACTACATGTTAAGTGCATGGTAACAGTCCAATCCAGCAGATGTACAGCACTGCGCAAAAGTCTAAAGCAACCATTAGATTATTTT
This sequence comes from Brachirus orientalis, assembly GCA_016785285.1. Lineage (NCBI taxonomy): Eukaryota > Metazoa > Chordata > Actinopteri > Pleuronectiformes > Soleidae > Brachirus > Brachirus orientalis. The sequence goes on from JAFBJR010000323.1 coordinate 992,987, forward strand.
GTTTTTAAAATGCAATAATGACCACACAGTAGAAGTATTTCTCACTTGATTTGAACGCATCCAGAAAATCCAGGAAATATGTATGCATTTTTTCAGAAAAAAAATCTTCTAAAGGTGAAAGTGCCAATATTTTGTGTGACCTACCCTCATACTTGGCCATGGTTCTCTTAAAAGTGGAGTGGAGAACACAATGTTATTAATGTAAAAACCTGTTTGACATGCTTGAACATTACATACACATGAGGTATGAGTTATTGACTGTTTGCTTAAATGTAAGACCAACGTTCAGTCATCTCATTCCAATCCAAATGCCACTGACCACAGAATTTGACAGGCATAAAAATAACAAAGCTGGTTGTGTCCTGAGACTTTTGCACAAGGTTTCAGGACCTGTCAGCCCCACATATTGATATTTTAGCCCATGTAGTAGTGAAGGACAATCAAGGTCACTCCTCACAGCCTCCCAAAAGATATTCAGGCATATTCTGCAATGTTTTCCATGCAGTCAGTCATGTTTGTTGGTCAAGTCACAGTTTAAGTTTCATTAGAGAAAAAAGTGTACATTTACGCAGGATGTGACACTCTACCATCACATGGATCCGATCCAAGTTGCAAATTAGGGACCAATTTAAATTTAACACGATTCAGTCCCTTTTGACAAGTTTAGCTGCGTGTATTTCAGCATCATCCTAACAAATCAGGATGAATTTTGTCATGCTTATGTAAGATGGTAATAGCTATAAGCAGTTAAAGTTCTAATCACTAAGCCACATCGGCACAATGGCTTAGTGGCTTCACTGACCGATGAGCCTTGCGTAGGAGGCCAGGCAGGCTTGGTGATTGTCTTGGTTGGGACAGGTGCTCACTGTGTGTGGAGTCATCCAGCAGTTGACCAGGTAATCAGCCAGCCTAGACCTGCACAACAAACACAAAGCACAGCACAGTTTAAGAATGTATCATTTAATTATCCCACCATGTCATATTGCTGAACCTCCTGTAGTTAAGATTTAAAGGCTGAGGGCTCAAATAAACCAAACCATAAATGTAATTATCATTGAAACAAGTCAAAGAACATTGAAACAAAACGTCATGCTAGTTGAGTCGGAAATCAGAATTTCCAAAGTTCCTCATCGGGAGTTTCAACTGGAGCTCAACTCCAACTCAAGAATCAAATGGCTACCACTCTGGTTAACAGTTTAAAAAACATTACTACTTTTACTGTTAATAGTCGTGAATATAGTACTGTTCAACTTTTATCTGTGGAAAGTTACACAGTTTGTGTAAGCAAAATAAGTTGTCGAGCATTGTTATTGGCTGATTGCTAACAACATCTGGTCCGAGATCCGTTTGTGTTTATTTTTTTCCAACTTCTCAACTGGAAAGCAAATCTACTTGACTTCACTGCCAGTTGTGACTTGGTAAATGGAACTCACCACTAGTTGTGGGGGAAGTCTTTTACTTCCTCCACAGAAAAACAAACTCTCTCCTGTGGATTGTAAAGCCCATTGACTGGTGAAAAACCAACACATCATGTTTCCTCAGGTAAGTCAGATTTTATGTGCAAATCGTGAGGACATCTGTGTCAACAGAGAGTTTTCTGACTGAACAACAGCGTGGCACAACTACTTATATGAACACCACATAACTAACATGGCACAAATGTACTGTGTTTTAAATTTAAACTAAGAAATAGATTTATGTTTCTACACTGGAAAAAGAAAATGGTTGATGAACTTTTTCAACCAATTTCTGCTTTTAGTGAATATTTAATTGCTAATGAATAATAATAACTGATTCAAAAATCAGTTATGGAAAATATAAAAACTTGCAGCCCTACCATGCACATAAACTCTCTTTTTGGCACCACATATACAGCTGTCATTTGTTACGAGCATGAGAGTGTAAGGAACATCTGTTTTTCAAGAACACAACAGGTGTTGTCATGAGCAACCAGGTCTCACACAACCTACAGTGCCAACAAGCGAGTTAGGCTCTGCAACATGCAGCATAAGCCCACAGGTGAGGATTAGAATCATATTGTCTGCCTCGGTTTTCATGCATATTGTGGTCACCGCGACTGTCTCTCAAACTCACTTTCCCTCACAAACTGAGAGAACTGATAAAGACAGTATGTTTTGTTTCAGTGTGTGTTTGTGATAAGAGCTTTAAGTCTGCGGACGCCTCGAGGGTGGCATTGCTAATCCACTTAAGTAGGTTTATTGGGAGTAGTGTGTGCAAAGTTGGTCTGTCTGTACCGTTCACGTCACAGCTAACCACTGAGTGAATCACAGTCTGTTGCACATCTCTCTTTCTCTCTCTCTCTCTCTCTCTCTTTCTCTTTTACGCTCGGTGATTTTCTTTCTCTCACTGTCATGACTCATTCACTCTGAACTGGTGCGACTCCTTTTTTTCAGCCTTAGGTTCAAAGGTAACGTACCTCAGGCTGTGTTGCCCTTTGTGAACACAAACAAGCATGAACACACACACATGCATACACAGAACACAAACAAACAGGTTTACGAGGTGCAACTGACTGAATATATCCTCTGGCTCGTGTCCAGTTGGTTTCGAACTTTTGGTAAACTTGAAATATCTGAAAAACAACAGTTGAGCTGACTCATCCATGGCAGCTGCTCCTTCCTTCTCGTCATACAGTCATTTGTTAGGGTGTTGTTTTTAAAGGTGATATGAGAGTGATTTTTAAACTCAGTATATTATTATCTGATTAAATGTGACACTTTTTATTATTAGGTTTTTATCTCAGTCAATTATGTTGGTTGCTTGCAATGAAAGTAACAGTTTAACTTTGATTTTTTCGTCAGACACCCTTGTGCCCATTTAGATGATGGTAAAGTTTTGAGTTACAGTTAATCTCCCTTTATCAATTTGGTTATTGTCAGTTACCTTGTCAATTGTCAATTACCTGAAAACAAATATTCAAAGACAAGGCCTGCAGAGACCTTCGGGTGTCTCAGTGGCATGTCACATGCTTGAATTTTGATCCAAGTCTGCTACAACTTGAAATATCTCAGTCAATCAGAGACCAGGACGAGATGACAGCAGCAGCCGCAACTCCAACAGGAATATAATATTAATGCACCAGAGAGGAGGAGAGGTTGAAGGAGAAAGAGAAATGCAACATCTAAAAGCATGACAGAGACTATAGACAGCACTGCTACATTCAAGGTTTAAAGGTCAGCCTGTCGACACAAAACTGAGATAAATTTTTGCTCATCCTTCCCCATGTTTTCTCACGTGTTTCTGGTTTTTGTTCAGACTCAGTATTAACATCCTCCCTGAGAAATCTACTCATCAGTCCATCCCAAATCCCAAACACCACATTCAGAGGTGGTTTGGGGATACATGTGGCCACATTCCTGACCAGGTAAGACTGTAATCTCTAACCAGCTATACTTTCACAGTGTTTTACACTAATCTACACCCATGTGCACAAAAATGACTCAGATTGCTGTATGATTTCATTTTCACCTGGTCTTACTTCATGTTACAGCAGAGGGAGAAGAGCTGTTTTTTCACTCAGCCTTTTTCATGTCTCCCTAACCCTAACCCTCCCCTCACCTCTTGCGTTAACCATCACAACTCAATGCCTAACCCTAACCTAAACCCACCTTTAACCTTCAAAAAGCCTATTTAAGGGGTGACAGAATGTGAGGACCAGCCAACATGTCCTCACTTTCCCAAAATGTCCTCACTCCCTGTGGTTTATCAGTTTTTGGTCCTCACAAAAATACCCATACAAGAACACACACACACACACAGAGCATGTTTTTGAATTCAGTGTGTAGGAAGCCAGGTTTGATCTCCTGTGTTCAAAGGAGTCACATCCAGGCCACATTTTAATGGTGTTGTGAAGAGCTGTACTAATATTCACATGCAATTGAATTTCTCAGGATGGATGTTAATATCAGGTTTGAACATATAATCAGTCAGCAGCTCCTCCTCCACAAAAGGTCAGGTATGACCACCTCATATCCCAGTCACTGCAAAAACTACAGGTCACATGGCAACACGACATGTAGTGAGGTATTCACAGTGATCATCCAGCTCTAAATACAATGTAAAGTGAACATTTTTGTCGCATAAAGACTGGTAAATTGTTTTAATTTTTTTTTTTTTTTCCAAACTTAACTCACAATAGTTGTTTTCCCTTATTTCCAGTATTCATGTTCACTGTAGCTTCATACGTAACAGGCTTACATGACAATGTATGAGGGAATCTTAAACTCAAAATGTCACCCACAACAGTATTTTCTGTTCACCACTGCTTTGTCTTGCTGTCAAAATCAGACGTTTTCTCATGCACTTTTACAAAGTTGCCGTGCCTTTTGCCAATTTGTTCTCTTCAGATAATGCAATTTACAAAAGAAAAATGTGTCTTAAACGTATGGTGGCTTCCTTCAGACAAGTCTATAAAAATGGATGTGATAATAACCAGCTAATTTTAAATACCATGAATGTCACACCTTCAAGTAAGTTTTTTTTACAACTTGTGAAGTATACTCATGTATATACTGTGTCTTTATACTGACAGACATGTGACTGAATGCAAAGCTGCCTGTTCCTCTGACTTTCAGAGGATGTAGAAAATGTATAGGATGTATAGGAATCAGAATACACTGCAGTCACCGAGATATTTTGTTAGACGCATTACCACTGTTGCATTCATTCAATGACCTAAGAACTTCACAATTAAATACATAGGATGTTATTGCCACAGAAATGTACATATTGTTTTGTCTTTCAATATGCATTGCAGCAGTTACTGTACATGTTTTACAGAGGTGATGCTTGATCAATTATTTATCACTTTAAAAAGTAATTGGGTGGGATGAGATGTTAAATGCCTGTGTTAAATGCTTATCTGTCCTTCAGGAACTCAGTGAGGATGCTGCTTGTATACATATACTGTACATTCTATAAGAGGCATATGCTTTCTGTCAGTGACTGATTGTTGTGAGTTTGAAACTAACTTGCTCACTGTTATTTTGCATTTAAACTCTGAATTTGTCTGAGGGGTAATATAGGAAGATGCAGCAACAGTCTGCACGTACTGTATGTGTGTGTGTGCATGTGCGTGTGTGTGCAGCCAGTGTAGTGTTATTAGTTTGGGCCTCCAGCAGAAAATCCCACTCGGACTCACTTTATTACTCCAACCCCATCTCCATCTGCCCTCCTATCAAATCAGCCGGAGAACCTCCTGACAGGACATGCTGCTAACACTATAAATGCCCTGCTTCAGAAAATGGCACATTCCGTATGCCTGCTGCTTTATCACATCTGCAGCGGCAGATAGAGAAGTACACATGAGAGCACATGCTGCACACTCAAATATCAATACATGGTGTCTTATGTTGCCAAAGCAGCAAACCCATACACACAATAAGGAGCATTTCTCATCCATTCTCATCCTGTTCACACTGAAAGAGGCCAGTTGTGCTCACAATCACGCAAAGGGGATATAAAGAAGGAGGAGGGAGAACAACTCTGTTGCATTCATACATGGTTCCAAACAACCCTTGGAAGCATGTTTTCTATTTCTTAGTGGGAGAGAATCTCTTGTTTTCTTTCATGCGCACCAAAATGTTTGATTTCTGTAGGCAGGGCAAAGGCCACAGCAAAATTAAAGAAACCGAACAAGAGCCGTGTTTCTTTTTAGAAGCTTTTTTATCTTCAGACAATGATGTCTTAAAAACAGTAATTTAAAGTTTAGAGAGGTGTCCTGAGTGTTCAGCCAATGGTGTTCCAAAACCAGGATGCAGCACATTTCATGGCTTCCAAGAGCTTTCCATTATACCTCGGCGAAACGCCACTCGCTGCTGAAAATTACAGGCTGTCTAGCTCAACAGAGTTTTATGGTCATTTCAGCCACTCAGCCCCCAGGGAAGTGGCACGGGAGCCCCCACTGAGGTAGACTTCTTTCATCCAACCTGACACTTTAAACACAGTGATTTGGCTGAGTGCCTGTCCATCCAGCTTGGCAGTAATAGAAAACTAATGGCTTTTTATATGGATTCTTATTCCTATCACTTGATGCCCATGACAAACAATGCGACTCAAATCAGATGAGTGCCAGTCATGGAAACCATTTTCTCATGAAGAAGGAGAGGATGTGGTGGTGGTGGTGGTGGGGGGGTTATCAGACTCCAAACTCCTAAGAGCTTCCTTTCTACATTAAAGCCACAGTCTATTGAGAGTCCTATCTGGTTTAGAGACTTCCCCCTCTCCGCTCTGCTCTGTCTACAAATATGAGTTCTACGGTTGATAATTTCAGTTAAATATGAAATTGCAGCTCTTCACTCTTATCTCTTCCCCCATAGTCTTCAGTCTTGGGAGGCTTTGAAAAGCGTATCTATCGCTCATCTACACAGAGCATAACAATACGCATCACACAAGGCTGCCGACATAATGGCAGTTGAATGAAGCAAATGAGAAAAACAAAAGATGTTTTCCTCTCTTTTGCCTGACATCGTTTTGTGCCTCCGACCTAATCTCTCCTCTCCTCATAGTGAAAATATGAAACCGCTTTGAGTGTCCTTTTGTTGATCCACGTTAAATGGCAAAGTAAACAAATTAGAGCTGGCAAAGCTGGTATTTGATGGTATTTGTGCAGAGCCATATTTTAAGGTGCTAACCTTGTGAGCGTTGTGCCACCAAATATATCCTTCCCTCGAAAAAGCCACTCTTATAATTCAGTGGACTATAACAACCTGAATTTCAGCCGTTGACCCAGAGACAGTCTCTGTGTTGACCCATTCAGAGGTGAGTGAACATTTTACCCACAGCTCTTTTCCCCTCATTATGACCATACTGCTTTTTGGTAGCACTGCACTCATGGGGGATTCCTGGTCAGTACTCTAAAAGGGCAATGTAGACAGATGGCATTCAGTCAAAACACATGGCAGTTTAGCCTGGCTGTCATGTGACACAACCTTTCGACCTGCTGACTCAGCAGAGAATTGAGACAGAAAAAACTAAAGTCTGGTGGAACAACCTCTGTGGCATTATTATGTTGAAAATCCAGAGTTGCAAGTTGAGGTCAAAACCTAGTGTCAACTAGTGTGAACTTGAGGATGTAACTCTGTGCAACCACAATATAATTAACATATTCAAGATGTCGTTGCATCGTATTTCTGCCAAGTGTTCACCCATTTCTGACTTTTATCTGTGTGCACATCAGACTTTACGCTGACTTTGTTCTCAGGAGCGAGCAGGGTAAAATCCATACACTGTCTAATGCAACTGAAAAGGACATTTGTTCTCTTCAGCTCCTCTGGACACTGTTTAGGGAAGTTCAAGGTTGTAAAGTGTGAGGGAAAGCAGCTTTTGTCTTTCACTCAGTGGACAACCTCCCTTTGAATTTTTTTTAAAAAAAAAACAGTGCTCTACCATTCTGCCCCTCGCTGAACAGACAAGAAGAGTTGTGTGTGCCAGCGACTATTCCCAACTGAAAAAGAGCTAAGGTTTATCAAAAAAAGGTCCAGATCTGTTGCTTAATTGAAAAAAAAGGCCAGTAAACCTAAATATTCTGCTGATGATGTGATAGAAACTATTTGTGTGTGGCTTTTGTGAGTAACTTTTGGTTGTTTTGTTGTCTGCCTCTGTGACCTTCATCTGAAAAGAAGCACTGCAAACTATACTATTAGACCTGACTGAGGGAACATTTGTTTGTATACAGCAGCAGAGCGGGGCAGTCAGGAGGAAAAGCATTTATCCTGTCAAACATCGGGTTTTCTGAGCAGTTGGACTTTTTGTGGGAGCTTCCTTGTGTTTTCAGTTCAAACTCCAAACTTCATGACACATCCTAGTTCATAATAGACAGCAGAAGAACGCATCAGGCTGTCTGAAGTAATAATTATTATATGAGAGCAGCTTGACCTTAAATCAGTTTTGAATTTTCTCTTGGGAAAAATTGATTTTATGCGATTTTATGCTGTATTGCTGTGAACACAAGCATCCGAACATCTTCAAAGTTATGGTGCGTCACCTAATATTCTTCCAAACTTGATTTTTGGGAAAAGTGACAGTGCCAGCCCCCTACTGAATGTTATGTCACAGGGATGAATGCAACATCAAGTGTGCTGCACACAAAGACCAGTACTGTCTGCTTGGTTGAGTAGATTATTCAAGGCTATATGAATTCCCTAAATAGTCTCTGAGCAAGAAAAAAACTGCCATTCGCCCAGACAAAATGTACTTGTCAAACAAACAAGTGAACTGTCCCTGAAAGAGAAGAGTTGGGAAAATGTGGCAAAACACTTATTACGAGTAATTATATAGCCATTAGTCACATATCAAACAATTCTGTAAGAAATGTTGAAAGGAAAGTACAGGCTGCAACTTTCACTTAGCCTCCTTAAGTACAAAGAGGAGTTCAAAGTGAAAGTGATGAAGAGTGGCTCTAACTGACACATTCTAAACCACACATCGACCATTCTGTAGATAAGTCTAAAGCCCTATTGATAATGTGTGCATTAATAATACATATGGTACAATTGAAAGGATGGAGCTCAGTCGGTAATGACTGCAGTTTTCCGCTACACCGTGTTCCCTTGTAGATTACAGTTAGGAAAGTAAATGGGCATATGCTAATCCATGTATTGGAATTAAACGCACAACTCCCTATTTTTTTTTTCCTTTTCCCACCACATCCCTCTCACGACTCCTCTTCCTCGTCTTCTCTTGCTCGCCTCTCACCTCATTTGTTGCTCTCATGCGTAGCCAGCAAGCTGAACACGTCTCTAAAAAAGCCGCGGCCTTATTAAAGTCGTTCGCTTGCAGAAGACCGTACCATGTATCAGGAAAAGGTCACTAGTCCACACATGCTTCGCTTGCAGAATCGGAGCGTTACCCTATCAGAAAAGACAATTCACAGTGATACCTTGTCTAATTGAAGTGGCAGAAACAGTCCATGTATTCCAGCTCAAACCTAAGGAAATGTTCTCCTGTTGTGTCTCTTTACTTCTGTCATTGAGAGAACTTTTCTGAATTTTCTCTGACTCAAAACTGTATTAGATTCAGATTCAAAGCAATGCAAATGAGCCAACACTTGTATATTAACAATAAGTTGAAGAATGATTGTGCATAAAGGCTGGAGGTGTTTCAGCTGAGTTTTCCAGTTGTGCATTTCACTAATCAGAGTCTGCGGTGTGGGGTTGCACAGTTTAAGGAAAACATGCCATAACAATCAGTTATTTTAATACAGTAAAATATATAAAATTCATGGGTCTCTTATAGAGTCCCCAGTTTTTTCTCTGCTCCTTTTCTGTTACTATATATAGAATGACAATTACATGTAGGACAGCCAGTTCATACTGTCCTCTTTGTGAAAATCAGGGAACAGGTCCACAATCTTTTTTTCTCTTCTTTTTTGTGTTGGAGCACAAACTGCGAGCATTACCCACAACGCTTCAGTAGCCATGATTGCCCCACCTCCCTGACGACCTATGAACTCGCACAGCGTCGTGAACGATGATTGGTCAGGGGACAGTCCCCCGAACAAGACATGGCAAGAATATGTGCCACTGTGATTGATAATCTGACATGTGACCATATTGTGAGGTCTGACCACAGCATTACATAGAACCAGACAGACAGTGGTCTATACACAGAAAAAAAAATGAATGCATTATTTCCATTCCAACAACCAGTTTTACTGGAAGAAAACTATTATCTACTCTAAATGTTTGTTCGTGGGAAAAACACAACTAGCCTGAGGAACAATCTACATTTATCAAGTTCGAGCAGTTTTGGATATCACGATCACATTTGAGTGTTTCTCAACTAATTTTTAACTTTGGTTTAACAGTCTGGTTCATTCTCACTGCTTACAACTGAGAAAAGGGGTAACATTATCTCAATTTTATGCTCCATTAAATAGCAAACAGGGGAGGAAAAGATAAGGAGGTCAAATTAATTCATGTTAAATGCAAGGGTTAGGCTGATTCGACAGATTTCATATAGTTGTCTACCTTTGCATTTGCATTCTACATGCAACATATTATGAATTTACTTTCTGACACCCATCAATCCATTTCAACGCTTTTCTTATCTGAGTCCAAGTTGCTAATTAAAGTTGCAGCACATCACAGATAAGTGACTGGACGAAGAGAAGAATTAGCAGCCAAAAGAAAACAGTGAGAGTTTCCGTGTACGAGAGAGTGGGAAAGACACAAAGTGAGGGAAAAGTTAGAATTGCAACAGCATCGACATTTTTTTTAAACTTTGTCTGTTAAAGCTGCTCAAGGGTAATAAAGACAAGGCCACTCATTCCTTCTGGGCAGTTCCTGATTGATGGAGGTGTGATTTCTCTCATACAACAGAATTCACAACTTGGTTTACAACTTCAATGGACTTTTAAAGAGTTAGGATTTGGTTTATATATATATATATATATATATATGTGTGTGTGTGTGTGTGTGTGTGTGTGTGTGTTTGTGTGTGTACTTTTTTACTATATATTCGAGACATTTTCTTTTTCCATCATGGAGACCAAATCCCAGCCCTAATAAGGCAGAATGTCTTTTCTCATTCTCTGATTAAAGCGAGGGTTAAAATGCTTCAATAATGTGTTTCTATTAGGTTGTTTTTGTGTAATGATATCTTGTCTTTTCTGTTTTAAGTTTCCCTTTTTTGATTTGATTTGGGGTAGTGGATAGATGCCCTTATGAGAATAAATTTGGATGTGTTTGTGTTGTTGTATGAGTATCTTTGTGAGGACCAAAAAACATATAAACCATAGAGTGAGGACATTTTAGGGAAGTGGAGACATTGTGGCTGGTCCTCACATGCAGTCACCCATTAAAAGGACTATTTGGGAGTTAAGACTTGGTTTTAGGGTTAGGATTAGAATTGGGTTTAGGTTAGGATTAGAATTGGGTTTAGGTTAGGGTTAATATTTTTGCATATTCATGTTGCAGCAGATGTAGATTTAGATGTAAACATTCTTCTTTTATTGGGCAGAATAAATACACTTTTATTAATCATTAGTCATATCGGGGGTTCTGTTTGCCAATATCTGATAATAATTGATTTAATATTAAATCCTGTATTGATAGTAGTCCTCATGGAGACCACAACATTTCTGAGGAAATGGACTGAGGGCTGAGATCTGAAGTGTGTTTAGGTGACAGTTGGACATTAACTGCTTATATTTAAAGTTAGGGATAACGCTCTGTTTAGGCTATTAGTCAATGCATTGTCCTAAGAAAAATAGCTGCACAAATCATTGTGTGTGTATACCTGTTTTTGTTACCTAATTTTCCGGTATAAACACTGACCTTTTCAGGACCAGTAGTCCTCATGGAGATCGGAGTGTGTATGTGTGTTAAAGAGAGTGCCGTTATTTGCTATAAGCAAATAAAGTGTCCTGGTACAGTATATCCCCCAAACTGGGTCAGGTTACCTGTAAACTGACTTATCATCTCTCATCTCCCCACTTTGAAAACCAGTGGCTAAATAACTCAATCAAGGAGCATCCAATGAGCCAGGAGACCAGAGGATATAAATCAAAGATAGAAATGTTGCATTGATTTTACAGAGAATCAATACAATGCATATATACAACTCAGTGCTCTTTAGGTTCGGCTTCACTGGGCTTGCACTGTTTGAAGTGACACGGCAATAGGAATAAGGAGATTCTCTTCTTGGATACATGCATGAACACACACGCACACACGCACACACACATGCTCCCTCTACACTATTCCCTGAAAACAGCCCATCCAAATATAGACTATTGTCATTGCGTGGGCTGAGTACTCCCAAATGAATAGGTGTTGGATCCATTGTAGGAATGGTGAGAACACTGTGTGAAGTGAAAGAAGAGAGGTGGACACACAGATCTTTTGTCTGCTTGTGCAGGATTAGGAAAGAAAATAATACAATAAATGCAGCTGAAGTACAACCAGGTGTAAGGAATGGTTGTTCTTTGTCCAACTACAGTCCCTGGAGCTCTGGAGCATGTCAACATATGCCTCTGCAGAGACTTAAAAGAGAATGAAATCTTCCAATGCAATATGCCACCTAAGCCCAAGCCAAAAATTATAGTTTTGAAATCTTTTCAAATATGTCTTTTTTATTTGATTGAGCTCTGGACTCTGCTTGGAGGAATCTGAACAGATTCCAAATGGGGAAATCACAGCCAAGCTGGCATCCGATGTGCTCAAGGTGCAACTCCTAATATGGAGAATTTTGGAGGCTTTTGTACAGTGAAGTAAAGAACCTGCTGATATTTTAAGGTTGGAAATAAATACATAGTTGGGTAGATATTTTTTAATCCATTTTGACTTGGCCATGTTTTGAACTCTGACCTGTTCTTCATCAGAATGTGTTGCATTGAGCTAAGCCGTGTTTAAGATGGCCAAGAGGATCTTTTTATCCATATCTGAGTGACCCAAACACTGATCTGCAGCAGTGGCTTTGCAGCCTGCATTGATTTTGTGATCACCCCTCGCTCTCCTTCCTCCCACAAGCTCTCATTATCTCTCCTCCACCCTCTTCCTTGAATTCTGTCCCTTATGTTAACATGAAATAGTGCTGTTTGGAGTAAGACCCAATTCAGACCTGATATTAACATCTGGTCATGTGCAGGCCATGCTCTGCAGGTCTGAATACTAAGATCCAGTCACAAAATATACAGTAACTGGAAGTTTAAGGATGCATGTGGGGACATTCCTCAAATGCATGAACACAAACCGACGTCAGTACAAATTAGACCTGCCTCCTCAGCTGACATCCGCTGACCCACTGCAGTTACAGTTTTTTTTTTTTAACAGTAATCAGTACCCATACATTAATTCATTTGCAGCCACCATGATATTAACACTGATTGCCACATGATTTCTTTTTGTCATGGCTTAAAGCAGAACTTTGCAAGTCCTTGCAAGTACATATTTTCCAGACAGCACCACAAGCCTCATCATCCGTTTTGCATGCCTCTGTGTTTATCAATTCTTGCCATTTGTGTAAACACACAATGTTTACTTATTTGTGGTCCCTCACACAATTAGACAGTCATTTCCTATTCCTTGTTTCCTCCAACAACAGTTTTCTCTGCTGCCATGTTGGAAGTCTAAAGTAATGTTATTGCTGCCATGCCTTGAAGCAATTTGTGTTTCTTGCTAGACCTTCAGATTCTGAGGACTGCAGGTCGGCAGCCCTGATCTTGCAAGGCTGGTTGTCCGCTAACAAACAGTAGGGGTAGTGGAGACAGCCCCAAATCTCCCCGCAACAAGCCATTTAACCATCAAACTGACTCTGAAGCTGTTACATTAGGGTAAAAATCCTGCATAGTTCTGCTTTAAAGGTACAGTGAGTACAATTTTTTAACATTTATTGGTGAAGTTGCAGCTGAATATCCCTCATCCTTGTTGGAGAAAGTGTGTATCCTTCAGTCAAAACTCAAAAGATGTTTTGTCTGTGGGCTATTGTAAAATGAAATAGAATGAACAGTTGTACTTAAAGCTATCCACATGTAATTGGCTCAGGATGCCTGATAATATCAGGCATCCTGAGAGATAAAGGCTACTTGTTGAATGATCTCTTGCTTTTAGCAGCACATCTCAATGTGCAGAAAATTGAGGCAAGGGTGGTTTTGCTCTAGTGCCCTGTTGTAGTTTACGAAGGGCCCTTTTTCAGTTGTGTTTATCACCAGGGTTGCTCAAAATAAATGCCTAATTTGGGGACTTTACTCTATTAGCATAACAAATGAGTTCACATTCAATTAGCTGTATAACATACTGTAGGTGCAAAGCAAATTAAGAACAGAATATGCTGCTTATGGCAATATTTCATATATTATCAGATAGAATAAATTAACAAAAATCTTTGTTTCCACTGTCTCCCTGGTATTGTGTAACACTAAGAGGACAATGAGACCGATAAAGGACATAAGGACAAGAATATCTCACATGATCGTGGAGACTGTGTTGACTACAGATGTGTCAAGGCCAGATATAATTTACCAGAACACTCTCAGTCCAGCACACATATCAATTTAATTACGTTGTAGTGTCATTTGCTTGCATGGTGGTCCTTGCTCACTGCAGTACTCAGAAACACTCAAACAGTGGATTATTAGAGTCGCGTTCAAGCTCACAGGGGCAGCGTTTAAATGTGTGTGTGGTTGTAAGTGTTTGTGTTTGTGTGTGACTGTTTAATGGTTTTTGGTCAGTTGGTGTGCAGGCCAGCGTGTGTTCATACTGTACGAGTCCATGCGCTCATCGAGCTGTTGACCTCAGTGGGGCATTACAAAGCCACAGATAATAAGCCTTAACGTTCTATTTCATCAGGAGGAGCACAGCAGACACCTAAGGGCCTAAAGGTCAAAGAAAGCAACTCAGCCTGAAAACAGATTACACAGTGCAGGCAAGCAGGTAATTATCAAGGCAACCATAAATCGGAGGAGAGGCAATAGTTTCCCTACTTTAGCAGCACAGTGGTTGGATTTAGTGTTGGTGGGGAGGAATTGTTTTTTTTTTTTTTACCACTACGCTCACCTCCGTGAAAACAGGATAAATGTGACATACCAAAGAAATGTGAGTCACTGCTCTGCATTGTTAGCTAAGCTGATTAGAATTTTTGTCCTGCATACAGAGACAAATGATATTGGGTTGTTATTCAAAATAGAGCAAAAAACACTGGAGTGTTTTCACACTTGTATGTGACTATGATTTATATAGTGCAACATATTATTCATTGTGGTGCACAAGATATGAGTTGATTGATCATCAGGAACCATCCTGGCTGGTCAACAATTTGTCTCTCAACTGCAGTTCTAGGCAGTATATAGAGATTTTTTTTTTTTTGCTAACAGTATATTTTCACATGTGTTATAGAGTTTTCAAAGTATTTTTTACACTAATCAGCATAAATGTATTTGTAGCTGCTACTACAATTTTGATGCTGATCAACAAATGATGTCTTTTAATTGGTTTCAAATTTTATTTCATGTTACAGCAGTGTGAGTAGAGTTTTGATTCACACACACACACACACACAGACACACAGACACACACACACAAGGCAATACATCATGATGTCTGTCTAACTAAAGAAAAGAAAACATCTGTGATAAGTCCAGGATTTCATAAAGTGCATAAAGTTTATGTACTGAATGGGTAATGTAGCTTTCTCCGCCATTATCCCACTGTAAACTCCATCTTTTATTCAGGTAACTTCCGTCAAAAGTATCGATATTTGCACCGTCATTTTGATTTTTGTATTGACCCACCCCAACACACTCACACACACTTTTGTGTTTTTCATTGTTTCATTGTTGTATGAGGACCACTGGACTACTACAGTGTTTTGGCATGGAAAGAGTCCTAAAGAGGTGTTTTATGTCTTTCTGGTTGTCTATAATCTAAACAGAGCTCTGTTATCTTTCACTCTCTTAGTGGGTAGAGTTAGATGACGCCCAAAAAGGCAATGATTTATTTCAAACTGATCACAGACATAATGCATTCCCCAGCCTCTTACCCTAACCTTGGCCATCACATCTAGATGCCTGATCCTAGCTATAAAAACAAGTCTTATCCCACAAAAAAGCCCTTTAAAGTTTTGAGGGTGTCCTCACAAAGTCAAAATATCCTCTAAAATATAGGTTTGAATCTAAATTTATCCACACACCTCACTACAGACATATATATATATATATACACACACACACAGGTCTTTTTAGAGACGTGCATTGACTTCCATTCATTTGGACAGCCTAAACAAATCTTTTGTCTTGACCTTACCCATAACCAGTTAATGCCTAACCCGAACTTCAACTTAAACACAATTAAAATCTTAGTCCTCAACCTAACCAGTTCCTTAGACACGTGGTTCTGTCTCATTTGGACCAGGTTTTGGTCTCCATGAGGACTACTGGTCCTGACAAAGTCAGTATTCATGCCAAAGAATGTTGTAAAAAGATAACTAGTACATGCACACATTCTTGTACGGCAGTCTTAGTGATGACACTTAGACATCCCTAGTCTGTAATCCTAACATTATCCATCCATCTATCCATCTTCTGCCGATCACAGCTAAATGCTCTGACCGAACGCTAACCTAAACCCAATTCTAATCCTAACCCTCAAAATGTGCTCACTTAGCACATTTTGTCTGATGGTCAAAGATGCAGTTATGACAAAGTTTATTACGTGGTACTAAAAGTCACGTGAAAGCACATGAAAACAGAGGAAACTCATTGACATTCAGCCAAAATATACCAATATATGGATTTTGGCCCATATTGCCCAGCTCTGCCTGACCTGAGTGATCTTTACAGTGTTTCTCTTACTGGTTCTTTGACCATGTCTCTGTTGTACGGTGTCCATCCAACTGAAGGCAACATGTCAAAAATTATACTTGAAGATCCATCTTTGATAGTTACTAAATTACATCAGCTGCCTAATCATCTGTCACACTCAGAAATGATAAAGTAGCCCAAAACACAGCCTTCTGATAAGTCTCACATCATGAGTCTTATTTTTAGCATCCAAGGGTCTAACACTTGGTCGAACACCATTAGGCTCATAAATGAGGTTTTAAATGCTTAGAATTATTCAAATGTGTCACATTTTTATGCTATTAGACTAATGAATGTAAAGGATTTTTTCTCAAAGTGGTCAGATGTGGACCATATCGAGGGCCAGGCGTAGTACATCATTCTGGGAGTAAAAAGGTCTTGACAACTGAACGGGCTGACAGTGCAGCCACTGTGTTTCACCTGCACTCTGCAGCACTAACACAAGGAAACATGTCACGGCTGGGTAGGTGTGAATTGAATCTGGCCGCTTGAATCCAATAGAGGCCCCATGCAGCCAAAGTGATCCACTAATGTTTTGTTCGCTTAATTGAGCGTTGTCTCTTCAACTTAGCCTCACATCTTCATCCTGCGTCTAATAGCCACAGCTTCCCTCAAACTCTAATTACTTTGCTGGCAAAGTTACAGCCGAGAAATAAAAACTTTATGACACCACAGGAGCAGGGAAATTGCCATCAAACACGGGAACTCTCTTCTAACACATTCAATTTTCTTCTCTCATTTTTCATGAAGGGAAGAAGAATCTTCAGAGGTGTTTGGCAGAAGCTTGGGTACGCAGCACAAATGTCTGCCAATCCAACCAACAAAACTCACATGAATAGACATAAAATGAATGTCTTCCATTCCACAGGTCACACTACACTCATACTCAATCTTTCGCTTTACTTCACCTGCAGAGTGAGTCCTGACGGCAGACCCTCCGCAGCTCCAGGCAGTTGGGTTTCTCCTTTTCTTTGTAAGAGCAATCGGGCACAATTGTCTGCCTGCGACGTTCAGCACAGCCCTCAGTCTGGCAGGGACAGAAGAGCAGGCGGTGACTGAACTCAGTGGGCACACGGTCCAGGAACATTCTCAGCGCTTTGTGGCAGCGCTTCTTGCTGCAGGTTTCACCCTTGTTGGGATCCTCCTTGCTGCAGGTGGCGATGTAGGAGGAGCGCTGCTTCTTGCAGCTGTTGTTGAGATTGCAGGCTTTGGCCGCATCGAGACAGGGGTTGCAGTTTTTCTCAGCATCTGGACAGTGGAAACCTTTTGGTGCAGCTGTGAGAATTCCTGAAAAAAGGATACAAAGAAAGACAATTCAGTGACTTGTACCTCATTTCAAGTGTTCAGAAAAGGTTGAACCTGCATTTAAAGATGTTTAATCAGCATTCACTCCCATCTGTGAATTCTGTGCAGGTATTTATTTATTTATATATTTATTAGCTTCAGGTACAACTGATATTAGTGGGAACACAAGACACAGGTGAACATGATATTTCCTTGTTGGTCTGCTTCATATTTGGCAGAAATGCAAATTCTGGCATCAATGCTTAGCCACTGGACTTTGTTTTAACCAAACCTTACTTGTTACACCTTGGTACAACAGAGTGAATGGTTCCCCCTGTCAAAGTGTGAGCACAGAAACTGCATTAGCACTATTGAACTTTGGGTTTTGGGTCGCCACCAATGATGAGACAAAAAAGAACTACAAAATTATATTACATATGTTTGGCATGTCAACAAATACAATTGTTACTGCGACAGTATATAACATTTGTAACAGACAATACTGTCTCCTGACTGTAGGGGGACTCCCAAGAGCCAAAGATACAAAATATAAAGAATGAGTGTATGATTTCTTTTTGTTGTTAAGGTAGCTCCCTCCGTATTTGTTTCCAATGCATTTATATATGAGATCACTGGCACTATGAATGGCAGTTTTCTTTTATAGCAGGTTTACAAATTTTTGTAAAAAGGTTTAAAAATTGTGGGGGTGGGGGGTTAACGATTCCACAAACCAATGATTATCACAATCAATTGTAAACAAGATGCCACTGAAACACTATCTGTGAATTTGGAATTTATATGTATTTCTGTGAAAGTACAGTTAGTATTCAAGCAAACACAATGACACCAGGTGGACAAAAAAACTCTTTATTAACACTCTGACTCAACATCACCAATCTTTCTCACAGTTTACATTGGCCTCAGCTGCAGTACAACCAAGAAATAAAACAATAATCATTGCATCTTGAGCTGTCAGGGAGTTCACTGCCAATGTAACACTTGAGCACTGAGACCCTTCAATATCATCTATACTTGCCCAACCAACGGTGCGTCACTGGAAAGATGCCTGCAGCTCCAGGTAACATTATAATGTGAGTGCCAGAATATATTACTTCAATTTAATCCTAATTGTTTTAATTCCAGTGTTTTTGTTATCTGGGTTGTAATGAGGTGAATACATTTACATTTTTCTACTACAAAAGGAAAACCAATCCAAAGTCCTTGGGAAAATACTGACGAGAAAGCACATTGATGCAAATGCTGGTCAGCAGAAAACAGAACTAAATACTGTATCATCTGCTCAAAACATGTGAAGCTCAAGGACTTGGCAAAACTCCACACTGCACTTCAAGTACAAGATTAACTTCCTACATTTTTTCAGTGTAATTTCAAAATGAAACATTGCAATTACCCCCAGGCTGTACATCAAATTTGTACAAAACTAATGGTGTGTTTGGGTGTTCTGATATACTGGATGTAGTGGCAGTAAAAAAAAATATCACACCATTTCTTGAGATATACCAGTGATAAAGCAGAAACATGTTCACTTGAGGTGCCTCTCTCTTGTATTCAGGCTATATTAGTGAATTTAACCTTCGAAACCTGCAGATAATGATATTTCAGAGGTCGCAGCCACATGGTGACACACAGGGAGATTCATCTCTTATTCAACAGAACCAATCTCGCACTTTGTCTATCAGACAGCCTGAAACAAGAAGAGGACCATTTATTGCAAGGGACGAGGGTCTGCTAGAGATGCTGTACTGTGTCCAAAATGGTACATTGCTCCTTATCAATCTTTAAAAAGTGGATGTAGAGAGCACACCACGTTGCAAAACAAACAAAATTAATGGTTTTTTTGTGTTTTCAGATGTATTCGATAAAACAAAAGAGGAATAGCTGAAGTAAAATATCAGGAGTTCATCGCAGAGGAGAAAGTACACTTAATCTAGCTCTACATAAGGGTTTTGTTTACATGTATCAAGGTTAAATGTGGCAGCTGCTCTGACAAACAAACAGGGTGTTAAGAGACATGTCCTGAGTTCAACACATGTAGGTACATGCACAGACCTCCAGGGAGAATCTTTCCCCCTTTCTTTATAAATCTTTGGAGCAATTCATGACATAAAAAAACATAACTATTTGATTAAATTAAATTTGTCCATCCTTGCATTCTTCAACGGTCGAGTATAAACATTCCATGACAAATATCTGGATGCTCTACATGCTCAGTCTCGTTAAATGACGAAACCAGAACTGTGCTCTTTATTATGCACCAGTGGTAAACATCAAACCTCAAAGGGAGCATTTGAGATAATTAGACAAACCTGTCAAGTAGGAATGGCTTGGTTTATCTGTAATTACAAAATCAGAAGGAGAGCTGATTTTGGGACTCGGCATGGAAAAACCAAAGTGGAGCCAAAGTTTTAATAAAGTGGGCCAAGCTTGGCTAAAGCTGACCAGTCGTGGGGCAGTACAGTCCAGCTGGAGGAGAGGTTAGCAGGGCGGATGTCCAGTGGTTCAGGATACATAACATTGATGGATTGCAGTTCCTTAATCTCCCCTGGCCATCTGCGGACTCTAATGTGGGCCACTGGGGGGTCCAGGATGAAAAGAAAATAGGAGAAGGATGAGCTACTAAGATTTATCTGACCAAGAAGTGTTTTTTTCTTTTTTTTTTTTCCCTGTTTTTGAAGCTGTAGCGACGGCTGGGTTTTTACTACTTGTGATTGGAGAGCCGAGATTGAATTTGGAGATGTCCTGGGGCGAAAACATAAGACACAAAGCCCACTTGACGTGCTTACACACAAACTGAATGATAAGCAAGTGCATGCGGGAGGAAGCAAAGAAGTGGAGATGAGTGGGGAATGTGTAGTATTGTGTTACCACGTTATAATTGATTTTCCAAGTGCATTACAACGAGGGTTTTCAGCACATATATTCTACTATAATGTGAAGAGGATGGGGTTGATAAGCTAATGATATGAGACATATGAAGCTTTCAGAGGGCGAGGAGACACGTTGATTCCTAGAGATGATTGTGACAGATAAAGATGCAATAAAAGGACAATGACTACGTCTTTGGACAGACACTTAACAGACATGCTGGAGAGCTTTCACTTAATCCAGTCTAATTTAGCAAAGACGTGCAGCTCTGGCTCAGAATATTAACCCAGACTAACAAAAGTACAATCAACATCTCTCAGCATCCTCAACCTACCTTGCTGCCTTATACCCATTAATAAGCAAACTATGTATATTGACTAACTGAATGAAAATATAGATGGGTGAGCGGGTGCCTTGATTGATTAATGGATGCTGTAAACACAGAATAATCATTGTCGATAAATGCAGGCAGAGTTATTATGTGTTTTTCTCTCTTTATTAGCAGCAGAAGAAACTGACATGTATTTTGCATACGTGTGTGGAGCAGTGTGACAATTAATTTGCGTAACGTTACACATAAATCAACATCAGCGCATCAAACTGTCCCATGTTGTTTACTCGCAACTGCCTCGTGGGCAGAGAAACAGTGTTCTCATAAAATTTGGTTGATGTTTCAAACAGTTAAGGCACCGGCACTGCATTTGGTGATCCTGCCGTTTGACTGTAAATAGGCCTTTAATAAGGCTCGCTACTCTGTGAGCATCATAAATTAGACCCCACTGATGGCAATGTAGTGAAAATAACCATCCATTCTTTACACGTATATAGCACGCACAGGGAGAGAGAGGCGAAGAGGCGGAAGAGAATCAAAAGAAGGGGTAAAATGTGTGATAGGAGACAATGATACAGACGGAGGGAGCTACCTAAATGTAAGACCTGTGTTTTTGTGAGGGAAAAAAACTGATTGCAGAAATAGAAAGGAATATTAAAAAGACCGGGGGGGGGGGGGGGGTATAAAACGTTCACATGCACCGTAGCTAGATTTTGATGCTTTTTTTCCCGAAGACTATGGGATCCTACTTCTCCTGTAATTGCTCTTCGTCAGCCTAATTTGAATTCTGCATTTCATATATCATCCCATACTCAAGGGACTCGAGCACTGCAGAATGGAGTTCAGCTCAGGTTAGCAAGAGGTTCTTGGCTCCGGGTGTGTTCTTTCTCAGTAATTAGGAAAGGTGCCAAACTTTGAATTTAATACGGCCCTCGGTGAATGTGCGAGAGCTTGTTAGGGAAGTCTTTAGTCTGGACCCTGAGGAGCATGTCAAGCATTTCCGTGTCAAAGGACTCATCAGTCATTTGCTCAGTACTCTGTGTCACAGAAAGGTTTCCAGAGGTGAGGCAGAAGAGGGTGTGCGGCAGCTTCAACATCATCTCCCTACGCCTTCCTGAGCAGGAGGTGTGTAGACGTCATCAGAGAGGAAAAAACTGCAGAGTTCAGAAATTCCTCTGTTCTCAGGAATAAAGTGAATTTTGCCTCTGAGCAAGAAATAATTGCTGCAAAATGCACCAGCCTGCAGATGATGATGATGAAATAATATCAGAAAGCTAAATATTTGTACGTGAGAATTTAGATGGGAAGCAGAGACCAAATGAGTTTTGAATTGTCGCAAACAAACTACTAAATACTCGAGTTGTTTGTGAGCATCTGCGTTCAAGTTGAACTTTCTGCAGTGAAATTCAAAGCAGCATCCTCAATAGCTGCAGTGTACAAGCTGTTTAGCTCTTTCAGTTGTTTCTGTACAGCATAGTGAAACTCACTAACCACTTTATAATGTACACAGGACACCTAATGGTGTCACCCAGTGTGGTCTTCTGTTGCTGTAGCCCATCTGCTTCAACGTTCCACGTGTTGTGTTTTAGTGCAGTTGTGGAATCTTGCTTACGTTTTTAGTTATTGTTGTGAGTTACTGCTGTTTATCTATCTTTTAAATTGGTCTGGTCTTTATCCTCTGACCTCTTGCATCAATAAGCCATTTTTGTCCTAAAAATTGCCACACACTGGATATTTTTTTTTTGAACCTTCATCTGTAAGGTCCCGTAACGAGTCTGCCTACGGTTTGCACGTCCTCTCCATACTTTTTACTACAGTCCAAAGACAGGCAGAATGGGGATTATGTTAATTGGATGCTCTAAATTGACCATAAATGTGACTGAGAGTGAATGTTTGTTTCTCTGAATGTCGGCCATGTGACAGACTGGCGTCCTGTCCGGGGTGTGCCCCGCCTTTTGCCCTATGTCATCTGGGCATGATTTTAGCTCACCCCATGAGCTAGGATAAAGAGAAAAGTGCGGTCAGACTGCAGGGGTCTGGTTGGGACTGCATGATGTTAAATTGATCATCTGCCTATTTCCACAGTGATCTGTATGGACTCTACATGGTAGAACGCAACCAAACTTCCAGTTTGAGTCCTCTCTCACTGGACTTCCTGTAGTCCAACACTTTCAAGTCCAGTTGTTGACCTCTTTGTTTGGGCAAAAGAGACAACAAAGAAGACAATGATTTAGGAAACTTGCTTGAGATTATGCAAGGTAGTCTGCTGGTAACCACACATGTACAATCAAATAATGCAAGGACAAAGGAATGAGTACAATTTCCTGGTGAGAAATTGATGCTACTTACTGGAATGTGAGATTGAGTATGCATACACAGAACACTAGACTGGCATTCACACTTGTTTTTGTATGTATAGAAACACAGCTCTGCATGAGCATGCAGAAATGCTGAGCGTTTCTCGGTGGACATGGAGCTCATAAAGTGCGATCCAGGTCTAAACCCTAGAGAGAAGGTTTTGTGTGAAAATCCCAGTAGATCAGCAGTTTCTGAAACACAGACCAGGCCATCTGGCACCAGCAACCAAATAATCTTCCCTCCCCATTTTGATGCACAGGTGAACCAGTACAATGTTGTATCAATAATCTGCTCCTTACCAGCATGTGAGTACATGAATAAATAAACATACCAACAAAACGAAAGCAATCTCCTGTGAATTATTCACCGTTGTTTAATTCAAACTTGTTAGAAAAGTGCTGACTACAAAAAGGGAGGCTGTTAAGTGAGCTGTAAACAACAGCTCCCGTTGCTGACCCACACAGACAATCTTAGTCTGGGCTACTGGTAAACTGATGAGAAAATCCACACAGAATAATGAAGCATATATATAAAAAAGTAATATAATTACACACAAGTACAGCCACAGGCACACAAAACACCAATCTAGTACAAACAAACACAGGCACAGATACAGTCAGACTCCAGGCCAAAAACAAATACTGTGGTGTTAAAGTAAATAATGGTAATTATTATGAGGACAACAGGAAAATGTCAAACATTTCAACAGCATGCTGAGCACGCCTGTTGCACTGGTCCTTTTCCTCCCAGCAGAGAATAGAGCTTTCTGGATTTAATTGGATGTTGGGCACAATGAGCTGAGAGGTGAGAGGCTTAGTGCAGAGAGTTAGAAGGTCTAACTAAGGAATTTTAAACCTAATTCCAGGACACAGGATTCTGTGCTGCCCTCTGCTCCATAATAAGTTAATTAGCCCAGCGCTGGGTCAAGAGAACAGAATACATTTCATATGGAGCATATTAACAATTACAATCAATGATATATTTGCATGCTGTACAAAATACGGCAGTCATTTGACTTTGATAAGGGTTTTGGTGCAGGAGTGGAGGAAGGATTCTCCCCCACATTCTTCATACATGATGTCCTATTGATTTTAGTGGAGGGATATTGACTCGTACAGCCTCTCTGGCATGAAAGTGGGATAATAATGGTTGTGCATCAGAAGTGTAGTGCAACAGGCACAACAAGAGCCCTCCACTAAGGTTTCTGTAAGGAAGCAAAAAACACTTCACACTTTTTTTTAGATAATTAATTGTTGAAATGGTGCTTCCCCACCAGTGGTACCACATTTTTGTCCCCCCACACTCCCACCCACAACCTGTGCTCTGTTGACACAAACCTCCTCACCTCACCTCACCTCCTCCTTATCCACCCTAAACATCAAACCAGGGAGGACAGGGTCTTCTTCATCGCTGCCCCCCTCCTTCTAAAACCCCTCAAAACAACTAAAAAAATCTTGCTCACTGTCCTCTTTAATCTACGATCCTGCTTTTACTGCTGTTAACGGCCACAATTGTTTTTAAAATACAGTTTTCTATTTCAGTGTTTCACAAACTTTCAATATGGGGACCACCTTTTTAAAGATGGCAACATAAAATATGACAGGAGCACATTTGTGCATAATGTAGTGACTAATTCGTACTAATTTTGAATTGATAAACGGCCAGAACCATTTGACCTGGGAGTGAATGCAGATTAAACTCACTTACAAGAGTAAACAGCCAGTTTAAACGCAGGATTAAACAGGTTTTCTTGAATATGATGTGTGTTTCATTGACTTTGGTAAAATTATAGATTTTTAAATCTCTCTGAGGCCCATGTGCAATACCCAGGAGACCCACCAGTGGGCCCTTTGGGAGGCACTGTTCCAGCCCAAATCATTATTCACAGGCAAATTATTAATCAGTTAACACATTTAGCACATTAACACAAAACTGCAGCTTACTCTGCAATGCATGCATCAAACAAACTAGTGCCACACCAGGCACCAAGGGTGATTAATTTTCTAAAGCAACAAAACTTAGTGGAGCACAGAGCTGCCTGTGAATGGAAGAAGGTGTGTGACTGTAAACAAGACAAATGTGTCTCTCTATGGCAAGCCCATGCTTCATCACTTGATTTGATTTTGTTATATTCCCACTAGTCTTCAGTCCAATTTGATTTAACCGAGGAAACTATGCATTAATATTGCTTATTGTCCTCAGTTTATACAACTAAAAAGGTAGAGAGCTGATTCTTAACAGATTTCCTGTGGGGAAGAATGACTTGGCACTATTCAGTATCATCTGATGATTCAGTTTCTCCCATCAACAACAAAAAAAAAAAAAGTGTCATGCACGTGTCTTCTGTTTTCACAAGCCTAAACATATCACACAGGTGCAAATGAATACAAGTGGTGTCAAGTGTTAGTTTTGCCCGGGTAGTTCATTTAAGAAGGTTTGACTCATCCTGGAAAAAAAATGTATGAACATTCCAAAGTGGTAAATGATATAACTGGTTAGCAGGAAGGGAAAATAAAACAAAATTGTATTGTGCTGCTCATGTAAAAACAATTTACTGTTATCGCGGGTTCTGTGCTGCTAAACAGACAGCACCTGTGAAGGACACTTTAGGTGCATCTTTTGAAATTGCAGCAATATTTCTTGCTTCTCTCACTCTCTCTCTGCTGATAGTATAAGTGTCAGATCAGTATCGCACTAAGCCAAGACTATTTAAAAGGCATATTCTGTGATATTATTGAATCTTTTAATTTCAGCTGTTCTTGAAGCAGGATTTTTAGCCTAATTTAAGAGCTTCTGAGTCACTGTGATGGTTAAATGGCTTGCTGTGGTTAGATTTGGGGCTGTCTCCACTCCCCCTACTGTTTGTTAGCGAACAACTAGCCTTGCAAGATCTGGGCCGCAGACCCGGAGTCCTCAAAATCAGGAGGTCTCGCAAAGCCTTGGGTCTTACAAGAAATAGCTGGCAGTACCAGCATTATTTTAGACTTTAACATGGCAGAGCTGGTGGAAAAAGATGCAGAGAAAGCCGTTATCAGAGGAAGCTAAAAGGGGGAAGTGACTCTCTGACTGAGCGAGGGGCCACACACGAGTAAACACTGGTCCGGCTTTTTCCGAATGGCGAGAACTGAAAAACATAGAGGCATCATGAAAAATGGGCGGCGAGCAGCATGAACAGAGGCGTGGAAAACAAATGCACACGATCAGGAGAGGCGAAGGGAGGGGGAGAGCATCGGCGGTGAGTTTTTACGGGTTGGATGTTTACGGTGGTGTCATAAAAATATTTACTCCAAAACTGTAGGGGGAGCTCTGTAGAGTTAAAAGGCAAAAAAAGTCACCAAACTTAAAAAGGCTCCATTCAGTGCTGTTCGTTTCTATCATGCATAGTGACACTGTTTGTTTGTTTTTTCAAGACTCTTTTTTTATAACGGTATCTTCTATAGTTGCATATTATTTGATAAGTGATTATAAATTTATTGGCACCAGTTTAATATATTGGTGGCTTCTTATTTTCTTAATTTTGGTCATTGGTCATTCAGAGTAATGGGTGACACACCTATTTGATCTGTCATCTTGATTTAATTCTGTATTCCTTTTTGTTTAGAAATTGCTTAAAGGTACAGTGTGTAAAGTTAAGTTTAAGTTTAACGGTGAAGTTGCATGTTGCAGCTGAATATTCCTCATTTTAACCTTCACATTCAATTGTGTTGAAGAACTTGGGTAGCATTTATTTAGCATCAAAACTCCAGAGATGTTCAGTTTGTCCATTGTGGGCTACTGTTAAAACATGGTGGTTCAAAATTCTGGCCCTCATAGAACTGACCCCAGCCTCCTGGTCATAATTTTATCTTCAATTTCCACCAAATTAAAATATTTTCACCTACATTTTACACACTGGACCTTTAAGCTTGTGCGATATGAGATCGACGTAGAAATCATGGTTGCACAATTAATCACAGAATAATATTCACAATATGACTGAATGTATACATGAATAAACAGTTTAAATCAAAAGACATATTCTGCAGTCCTGCAGGAATTCACTGGCCCAGAAATCCTACTCGGCAGATGAAATGTTTTCTTTGTTCATAAAAAAGTCACATTATCATGATTCAATTTTTTTTTTTTGTAAAACGGATTGGTCATACCAATCATATCACAGTCTTTTTTCACAGTGTCTTTTTTCGACAATATTGTGCAGCTCTACAAGAAATTCCTCACTAATGCTCACTAACTTGATTCATTGATTCAATGGTGCGGTCACAAGCACAAGCGTAGACCAGTTTTTATCAGCATGGTTTTATCTGTACATTTGTCCATCTGTTAGCAACTTCCTTTCTACAGTTTCTGATGACTCAATTTTTTTTTTTTTTCAGCCTGTTCCAAGAGCATTATATGCACTCCCGTCTGAAAGAGACACACCAGGTGGCACATTTGGACACTCATCAGCTGACCTGAATGTCCAGCCACGCATTATAATGTTCCTGTGAGCATCAAGCAATATGATTTAATATTGGTCATGGAAATGTTGACGATATCAGAGTCAACAGAGAATATCCACTAAAAATCAGACTGGAGCTGAGGAATTTTGACAGGAATGTGTAAAAAATGAAACAAATAATTATTATAAATTTAATAATAATAACTGGAATCACCTCATCTCCTGCTTAATCTTAATCTAATTTGGCTATACCACTGTGTGAAGTATATGTGAGGAAGAGAAGGATGATGATGATGAAATAAACTGGCTTTTTAGAGAAAGAAGGGTATCTTGTCCGTCTTTAAGGCGACGCCAAGGACAGAGCGGCGGTACAGTTTATGACACTAGGTGATCATCCTAACAGTCTTGGATTAATTTTGTCCTGTTTATGTAAGATGATAATTGCACTACACAGGTAAAGTTCTACACAGATTCACAAAAATGTAAAAATTCCAGGTGCCGGTATGTAAAACGCAGGTGACAAAGTGTGGTGACAGCATTTCCGCTCACTGGTAACCAGGGGTCACTTCCTCGTCCAGTCAGCTGTCAGTGCCGTCCTGCTCACATTCTCACTCTCCTCTGCAGCCTCTGCTCTCAGTCCAACCATCATCTCCAACATCTTTCACATGATGTATGTCCTGACACGGACCCTCTGCCCTGATGTGACACAGGTGTCACACTGTCACCGGCTGCTGTCATCGCTGTTTCACTGTCACAGGTTTTCCGGGCTCAACAACTCCAACGAACGAACAAGAACCTAAAGAAAACTACTACTATATATTCATGGAATAGGAATGAGAGTCCTTGAATAAAATCTGAAGAGATAAGATCAGTAGTTTTTTACCATCATGACAATAGGAAGTGTGTGTAATGTAAACTAGCCCTAGTTTACATTACGCAGTTCATTATACTCAAATCAAAATTGCAGTTTAAAATAATGGAAACCACAATCTACAACGGATGCAATTATAATAAAACACTTCTAACCCAGACCTCACTCATAATCGTTTCAGGTTCTCTTCCTTGCATCAGACAGAATATAAAGTCATTCATATTTTTGTGTTCGTGCTGCATCATATTTTGAACCTATTATAACATAAATATTGAACTCCCATTATTTTTGCCCTGATATAAACATTATTTATTATTTTTCAAAATTCTGACCATATACCCACTCACTCTCACTCATTTTCTACCGCTTTATCCACTAAGGGTCGTGGGGGGGCGCTGGTGCCCAACTCCAGCTGACAAAGGGCGAGAGGCAGGGTACACCCTGGACAGGTCGCCAGTCCATCACAGGGCCACATAGAGACAGACAACCATTCACTCTCACATTCACACCTACGGGCAATTTAGAGTGTCCAATTAACCTAATCCCCAAATCTGCATGTTTTTGGACTGTGGGAGAAAGCTGGAGTACCCGGTGAGAACCCACGCACCACAGGGAGAACATGCAAACTCCTTGCAGAAGGCCCCTTGTTCCAACCAGGTTGTGAACCCGGGACCAAACCAAGAGACTACGTCCAGGTCCACACAGCAGAGTAGTGACCGGTACTGTTGCCTCACAGCAAGAAGTTGGCCGGTTCAAATCTTGATTCAGCTGAGGGCTTTTCCGTCTACGAGTCTGCATGTTCTTCCTGTGTGTACATGGGTTTTTCCTCCGGTTTCCTCCCACAGTCCATTTCGTCTCTCTGTGTTGACCCAGTGATGGGCTGATGTCAGCTGGGACTGGGTCTAGTCACCCCACAATGCTTATATGGAGGAGAATAAGGCTCACTGGTTCTCAAACGTTTCATACCAACTACACCAACTACTAACCTCCGAAAATATTGAGCTGTCAAAGTAACACCTTAATCGACAAAATTAAAATACAGTGGTGTAAATAGGCCGAGAAAAGTCAGTACAGACTTTTCACGATAAGATCATTTGTTCGCTCATGATGCTCGTCTTCCCCACATAGTATACTTTAGACATATTAGATTAAGAGGGAGAGAGAGAGAGAGAGAGATCAGGTGACTCCAGTTAAAATTATTTATTGTAATTATACATGTTCGTATAGTAGAACAGGATTTTTGATTTCAGTTTCATAATCATGGAGGCCGATAACGAGTGAGTTAGGGACAACTATATCCATTTTGAAATACAGTCTATGGTTTTGAAGCTCCTATCTTTGCAGGGGGTTGTGTTACTGGGTTGGCTTGATACCATATTTTTATGTCTGTAACCTATCACAATAATATAATAACAATAATATCACAAACTTGACTATCTACCGATGCTGTGGTTTTACATATTTTTTTAGGGTTTTAAACTACAAAACACATGTCTAACAAATATTCTGTTCCCATAAATCAGAATCAGAAATGATTTATTAACCCCTGTGGGTGAATTAACTGGAAGAAAAAGAAGAAGAAATTAACAGCACACAACATGTCTGAGTCAAAATGCTGTTGCTGCTTTGACTTCAAATGTTATGTTTCTGTTTTTTTTCTAATATGTAATCATCAAACGATGGCGATGCTGAGTGTTAAATCATCCCTCCTCATCTGTTACCTTTAGCTCTGCTGCAGGAGTGAGTAATTTTTCAAATGAAAGGTCAAGGGTTCAATTCCCAGTACCGCTATTCTACATGCCTGGGCACCACTCTCCTCCTGTGTGTCAGCAGTGTGAAATGGGTATGAAACATGTGTGATAGAAGAAGTGCTGCAGATGTTTATGCTGTATGAATGTTTGCATGAATAGTGAATGGCAAAACTGTGTATAAAGTGTAAAGCAGCTAGTAATTAAGAAAAACATTATATAAATAAAGAGCATTTAACAATTTCCTGCAATGGATGGTGGAAATGGTTCTCCTGTGGCTGGGTTTTCATGTTTTACAATCCGCATCATCATATATAATTAATCTCTTCTGCAACCTACAGTGTCATCTGTCTTCAAAATGTGCAGCACCTGTATTTTTTTTTTTTTTCAAATTCAACATCCTAAGGCTGGTTAGTAAATGACAGCAGGAATATACTGTTTTGACTTTGCAGGTCGTTCATCTGGTAACGACACAGACTAACAACAC
Source organism: Brachirus orientalis (assembly GCA_016785285.1). NCBI lineage: Eukaryota > Metazoa > Chordata > Actinopteri > Pleuronectiformes > Soleidae > Brachirus > Brachirus orientalis. Next base: position 1,023,708 of record JAFBJR010000323.1, read on the forward strand.
AAACTAAACCACGCCGCCTTCACAGCTGATACAGGTGCACAGCGCCAGAGTCACACCAGGGCAAGAAAAGCAGAATTCATCCCAGTGTGTCGAACCAGGATTCCTCGGTTATTGTTGTCAGTGTTGTTGCAGAAAAGAGGACGAAGAGAGGAAATCACTTTGCCCTTGTTCAAGACAAAGAAGCCCATGGGTGTAAACTTTTGTCTGTGAGTGTACGATGCATGCAAATGTTCACTCTGAAGATAAGCCAACACCGAGAGGCTAAAATAAAATTACCCATTAGAAGAATAAGTCCTGTGTGATATAGCTTTGCAGGTATCACTAGGGAGAGTGCGGTAACAGCCTCCAAATGCTTTGTTTCATTTTAACTTCTGAGTGTGAGAGTGTTTAGTGGAGCAGGGTTCTTCTTTTCTATCACAGCTTATGTCCCTTATCTTACTCCCAGACAAAAAACTTTTAAAACAGAGATTATTTTTCAATTTCCTACCTTTGCTCCAGGAGAATATACATTCCCCTGCCCTCGTCAGCCATCCAGATATCGCATTCCCTGGGTCTCTATGCAGTATAACATTTAAAGACATGATTATGAATATTTTATATGGTTTAGAAAATTAAGTGAGAAGCAGTGTCATAAAACGTGTATAATTACTTATCTGTTTGCCCACTGTTTCTTCTCAGTGACACAATCAATTACTCTGTCCTCAGAAATGATAAATAATGAGGAAACCTTGCGGCTAAACAATTTTCAGAGAGTAAATCCAATATTTCACCTTGGAGAGAAAAAGGGGGGCAAAATGGATACAGTAATAAGTCCCCTCTTATATCTTAATATGTACAATGCACTGCACTGTGTTTTATAAGAGCACTTCTTCTTGTACAGTGGTAATAAACACCAGCAGCTGTGCTTTTATCACAGTTGACTGTTGCACGTCAAAAACAAATATCAGGGGGGAAAAAAATACATTTTGGCCCTGTACACCACAGAAAAGACATTTAATTTAATTACTATAATTTTTCCCATTTATAAACATTTAAGCTCTGCATCAGGAGTCTCACAGGCAAGAGCCGCATCAAATGATGAAAGACTTCTTATACAAAATGTGTACAATAAGGATCACTGAATTTACTTTTTTTAGCAAAGATGTCTGTATAAGATTCTAATTCATTCAGGTCATAGTTCTCCAAAGGTCAGTGAATCTGTTAGATTTCATGGAGGGCCTTTCAGGCTTCTTCATTTATGAAAGTTTGTGGTAAAACCCAGGACTTATACCTCTGTGAAGTTAAGGCTTTTAAATGTAAATAAATCCTCTCTTCTAAACCTAACTCTGCTCAATGCCTGCTTTTGAAAAATGCCAAGAAGTGGCCTGAGAGTTGCTGCTGTCTAATCCAGCAGTGGAGCGAGAAAGGCCAAAAAGACTGTGGGTGAGACTGGGTGAGACTGTGATAATGAGCCTCATTCTAATTAGACAAGAAAGTGACAAAACCATGTACCAGTGATACAAGCATGAAGTAAGGAAGTCAATGGCAAAATAGCTGGGGTTTAACCAGAAAGGCAGTAGATCCACTGCCAAACATATATTATTTCAATACTTTGTACTAAACTGTGAAGATTTGCAACTGTATCAACAAACACACTGCAGAACAGCCCCATGTGAAATAAGCTAAATATTCTTACACTGATTTGCATTTTCTTTTAAAAAATAATCTGCCACTGGGGTAAACACTTTTGTTGCTTGGCTTTAAAACTTTAAAAGTAGCTAAAATGAGGAACAAAAACAAAACCAAATTTAAGAAAGTTGTACTTATCACAAGCAAAGAGATTCTGTCTGCACTAATGTAATCCGTGATAATGAATCTGAATCATCTTTGTTTTAGCTTGTTATTATTAAGCTTAAACTAAGCTGTAATAGCTTATTACATATTTTTTTACATACTTACATAGTATATATTTTTTCTTAAAACGAGATTATTTTTCAAGTGCAAAACTTACTTAAAAAGATTATTCTTTCAATTTCCAGGACATGAGGCTTATTTTACTTTATTGAAAATTTAATTTAATAATTTTTGCAGAATAACTTGATTGGATACCCACACTCACTGTTTTTTTTTTACCTGAAAAAAAGTGGTTTAGCGGTTTAGTTACACTTAAACTCCAGTGTGTCCTAATGACCCTCATTAGGCTGCTTCAGTCACCGAGAGTCAACTACCTTCACTGGAGAGCTCAAGGTTGTTAATGACGGTCATTAGCGTGTTAAAGTTACACTACTGTTTTTTCATCACGTCCCACGGGAGGAAACAACTTCTCTCATTGAGCTTCATGTTACCACAGGTGACTTTAACACACTTTAACGACCATCGTTAACGACCTGGAGCTCTCCAATGAAGGTAGTTTACTCTCAGGGGCAGTTTCCATATCACACCAACTCCTTTGTATCACTTGGACATTTTATACATTTACTGGACAGCCGTCATTTAACTTCCACAACTGTGATTCGTAGGACTGTGTTTTTCTCTGTTTTTCTTTGCATCATTGTGTTTTTTAATCCGTTTGGCCTAATGTTTGCTCCATGTCTTTGTTCATCCTGGAAAATGACGGTCTCCCTCACCTGATTCCTGAGTTTAAAGCAAAGTTGAAATAAAAAATAAAAGTCTGACATGTGTCCTTGTAACTTTTGAATTGGATTTTATAGCACAAACCGTTTTGCCTCCACAGATTTAACAACTTATTACATTTTTGCATTTTTTTAATTACTCCCCCTATGTGTGTTTCACTCTTTGCACCGAAGGTTTTGACTCAAAGGAGTCACTGTTATCATATTAAACATATTCTGCCTTAATTGTTGAGCTGAGTGTGTATTTGCTGCATTTATTACAGAAAGGCACAACTCAACCAAGGGAAATAAAAGTGGCAAAAAGACAGGAGACATATTTCAATTGAAAGAACTTTTCATAAATCAGCATGATTGGATTAGGAAACTGTAGACGCAGTATTTGAATCCGGATGAAACTCTGAGACATTTTCATTTTTTTCATCAAAAATGCAACACATTTCAGTTTGTGCTTACTGGATACGTTCGATGAACACACTCAAATCAGAGAAGGCAGGTTGCCATCAGCACAAAAAGTCCAAACTAATCAGAGCCCACACTCTTACATACTTATTCTGGTGGTGTTCTCCTTCTTTCAATATATCAAAAAAGCACATTTTCAAAAACAAGTGATACACTGCTGATTTCAAGGCAAGACGATTATGTAAAAAAGCATGTCTTTCCTTAACCCCCATTGTTAAAACAAAGCCAGATTCATCTGCCAAGCAAGGAGGTAAATGTGCCGTCTTCGGTGTTCGCAGATTGCTTTTTTATTTATTTATTTTGGCTAAAAAAGGAATGGGAGAGAACATTGTATGGAAAATTCTGCCACAAAAAGCCAAAAATTCACTAAGTGACAGCCATCGTCCCTGTGTCCACTCACATCTTTGACACGCTGTGTTTTCTCTGCACTGCATTAGCCACTGTTGCCGTGACAGGCAATAAGACCTGTATTGATTAGTGATACCGTGATGGTAATAATCAGTAAATAAAATAGCAGGCGGTAGCTCTCTTGCTGAGTGGTGTGCTGTTTAATTAGTTAACCAAAAAGGAAAGCAAAATCAATAGCTGGAAAATATATGGGGTAATGACTGTATATGGCTTAACCCACAAGTCCATAAACAACCGCTGCACTAATATTCATTACATCAAGTGGAATGCCACTGAGGGAAGACCAACAAAGGCTCTTCAAACCTATTTTTGATCCTAAAGGAATTTCATTTTCACTCCGCCTGCGATGAATTTTTACATCACATCACATCACATTCCCACTCATATGACAAAGCACCGAGTATTCATTTTAGATGAAACCTGTACTACCTGATGAGATTGAAGCCAAGCGGAAAGCGTCAGGGTGTCGGTTTGGTGCTACGGGCTCATATGGAGATGAATCATCCATATCTCCACCTGAAAGAAAATAATGACAAAGATTCATTATTGCTCAACAAAAACAGAGAGGTAATTGAATTCACACTCTAAAGTAGAAGTAACTAAAAGAGAGTAAATGCTTGTCGGTCAGGGTGTAAACCTTTTTATTTTTATTTTTTTAAGACAAATTTGTACCAGTTAGTGAAATTCAATTTTTGTACCTCATCAAAATTGTTAGCGAGTAACTCAAAAGGTTATGGACGGATTTTGATGAAACTTTCAGGGAAAGTGTGTAATGGGACAAAGAACAGATGATTAGATTTTGGTACTGATCCGAAACGCCGTCTGGATACAGGAATGTTTTTATCTTTGTACGCCGAAGCACTCGCTGCGAAGCCTGATCACGTGACACGCACATGCAGCACTACATTCATTGATGTGCACGTCCTGCCCACTTGCGGCAATTTAACGGTACTGCAGTTCATTACCTCCACCAGTGTTTGTTTCTGTCTGTCTGTTAGCAAAATAACTCAAAAAGGAACATATTTTGGTGGTTTTCATAATCAATTAATCTGTCGATTCATTTCGTTTGGTCCATAAAATGTCAGAAAATGTCGACCAGTGTTTCTCAAACCTGGTAATGATGATGTTCTCAAATGTCTTGTTTTGTGCACAAACCAAAAAAGATTCCGTTTTAATTATTGCAAACAAAAAAACTAGAAAACATCATTTAAGAAAAATCTGAAAACTTGATTTAATTATTAAAAAAAATACTCAAACTGATCAAATCAGTTATCAAAATAGTTGACAATTGGTTTAGTAATTGATTAATAATTGATGAATTGTTTCAATGAATAAGTCAATCTAGGAAAATCAAATATCTTGTTTTGTCCACAAACTAGAATCATTCAGTTTTAATTATTTGTTTTATGGAGCAAAGAAACCCCCCAAAAATTTAAGAAACTGAACTTGTTTTAATTCCTTTAAAAAAAAGTCAAACTGATTCATTGATTATCAAAATAGTTGATGATTAATTTAGTAATAAATAAAATAAATTCACAATGCTATGGTAGAGAAATGTACTCACTGGAAATGTATGGTTAAGGTTTTTTTAAGAGACAAAAACTGTCCACATATGAATTAAAATTTGACCATTAATTTGCATGAGTAGAAAGCTAATTCATCTCATGTGATTGACATATTAACGTGTCCCTGTGGACTATAGTACATGTTGGTCAGATCACCTGTCCTCTTAAACAACAAACAATCTCTGAGCACAAAACTGCAAATCCAAACAGGTAACGTGGATTATGCAACTGCAAAACAGTGTTTTGGTTTACCCACTATAGCCTCTTTCACAGGCATATTGGTATGCAGCATATTTAAAACTGTGTATTAACACCGTTCCCTTTTGCCAGTGGGTGCTTTGCCCTGAGATGGTTTCTTCAGAGAGGGCATTGGACTTTGCTGAGGTTTCATTTTAAACAGCGTAGACTGACTGAGTAAAAAATGTTCAGTGCATCTCCTCTGCAAACAATGTGTTACTGGATCTGTTTGTAAAATAAAAAAAAAAAAAAAAAAAAAAACTAATTAGCACTCAACTGACTGAGTTCCTCCCGTGTGCCTTCTTCTCTGTCGGCCCTAATCCTGCATTTAAAATTCATAGCCATTCGGTGTGATTGAGACAACCCTTCCAGTGTTTAATAGCCTCACATTCTGATCCCAGCAGAAACAGAGAGGCTGTTGTGAGGAAGAGTCTGAGGACTCACTGACTACAAATGAGAAAAAAAAAGTCTGAAACCTGTTGGTGCAAAACTGTGCCGCTTTGACAACCAATCAGTAGATTTAATCAATAGATACAATACAGTTTGTTTATCCCCCTCGCTCCAACATGGATTCTTTTGAAAAGATAATGCAGGCTGATAAAAACTGTCTCCTATCTGCTAAGCTAAGCCGGCTGTGTGAGTGTGTACTTGTATTTACTATGTCAGTGTGATGTCCAAAAAAAGCACCAACCTATCTTTGTGAGGACTTTTTGACCTTGAGGGGACATTTTGTCTAGGCCCCACAACTTTAAAGTGCTTTTTTAAAGTTAGGACCTGATTTAAGGGTTAATAAGGGTAAACACTTAGTTGTGATGGTTAAGGTTAGGGTAAGGGTAAATCCTGAGGTAGTTGGGACCGAAATCTATTTACACACTCACACTATGGGGACTTGTCGTCCTCATGGGGACGACAAGTACCCATTTTGTAAATTACTACATTTTAAAGTGATGGCATGTTTTAAAGTTAGGCTGAGGTTAGGGTTAGGTTAAGGTTAGGGTCAAGGTTAGAGTTATGGCACTAGTAAATTTGGTAAAGGTGAGAGTAAGTCTCAAGGAAATGAATATAAGACACTGCAATGTCCTCCGAAGTCATGAAATGTGTGTGTGTGTGCGTGTGTGTGTGTGTGAGCGTGTCTCATGTGAACAGTCAAATTACATAACAAAGTTTAAGATATATATATATATATATATCTTAATAGTCAGTGAGAAGACAAGATAGAAAACAAAAAAATGAGGGTGCTGAAAAAAACCTTAGAGCTTAAGGAACTTTTGCTAAATGTGCCAACTCAGCAACTACGATACAAGAAAGTGCTGTGTCAAATTAAAGGCGGCACAAAAGAATTGGCACTAATGTGTGGGACACTTGGCTGTTTATTGGTCTGTCCACTGAAGCAGCAGCAGCGCAGTTTACACCAGCAGACGAAGAAGAGGCTTTTCATATGGTCATAATTTCAGTTGAGTCCACACCGGGAGAGAAAAGAATGACCTGAGATTTGTGGACACGGTCAGATTCGATACTCCACGTGCAGTTCTTTATCTCCCCATTTACATCACTATTGACAACTGTAAAGACATGGAGCAGCTCAGCTGGCCGTTCTTTAAGCACATGCAGCTATTGACATCTGCCACAGTTGAGGATTGTTTGTGTGTTTGAGAGGGAACAGAGGAGAGTAAAGACGGCAGCAGAGAAAAACACCTGAGCCTGAGTGTAGTGAAGTAATCAGCATCAGTTGATTATTATTGACTGAAACCACAGAGTATCATTTATGTAAGTTCAAATTCTCTTTCTTGACAATGTTAAGATACATTAAATGTTATATACATGTATTTGTCAATGCCACTTTTTGTGCTCGATATTAGTCCAATACAGTCAATTTAGACCATTTATTAACTATGACACTATTAACAACACATTTGGGCTGAATAATTTTAAACACGTAATTCTCCAACTGTGCAACAAATATTTTTCTCCCAAAAAGAAGAAATAGCATGGGGGAAGCAAACATTTTTATCTGCCCAGTATTGGACTGAAAACAATAGTGGCCGCTACCGATTCCCCATACCTATTTAAAACATACCAATTTATCTAAGTTTTATTTGAAAATACATTTTAATTCTGCATTTTCACTGCAAATGTGGCAGACTGTAGCCACTGACTTATCATTTCCATCGGGTAGTTCCAAGGCAGGTTGATGTGACATAATTAACATGTGAAAACACATAGTAATACACAGTGACACCTATACTGAATTAAGTACAGCCACAAGTAGACACTAAATGCATAATAATGGAAAGTGCTGGTTATATAATTACACTGCAGTGCAGACACAAAATGCAGATTAGAAAGACAGGCCATAAGTGTTATCCATTAAATGTTTTTTAAGTGTATTAACATATATCAGCCCAAATCAAAGGCTGTATCGGCCATTAGCTATACTTATTTCTAAAGATAAGCATCAACATCCACCACAGAATAATCCAAATCCATCTACCTCTATTTTCGTGTTTCGCCTTTTGTATGTGTGTGTGTTAAAATATATACACGTGCACTTTCAGTGTATCTCTGTCTTTTTTCTGTGACTTCTGTAAATGTTGAGCTGCTGGACCCGAGATCTCTGTCTGTGTAATTACAACAATTATACGAAAGGCTTTGGAGCGTTCGAGACTACCAATTACTCTGCAAAATAACACCTTAACCTTCTTTCCATGTCCTTTTTGAGCAGTAACCGGGCTGTAATCGCTTATTGTAGCTAAAGACGTAAAGTACAGTGTATTTAAAATAAAGAAAAGAAGTGCGAGGCTTTTTCTGGACTGTCTTTTGTGGTACACTGTCTTTGTGCAACATGGAATGATGGATTTTGTTTATTTGATTTGATTGATTTACTTTATTGATCTTACTACTCTTATACTATTTATGTGCTACAAAAGCACAGGCATCAAGGCATCTTACAAATCAAAAAAGAATAATTTTAAAAAAATGAGCAATGAAATATAAATACACATCTAAAGAAATAAATATGTAAATAAATATTAATATTAACAGCAACACATAGACTAAAATATTACTATATAAAATACTTAAAATACTATATTACTAAACTAATCAGTTTGATTGTTTTCTTTAAAAAATTAAAACCTTTTTTTTTTATTTTTCAGCTTTTTTTTACCGGTTCATTTGCTCCACCTAACAATAAATCATTACAACTGAATCATTTTAGTTTGTGGACAAAACAAGACATTTGAGAGCATCATCATTTACAGGTTTGAGAAAAACTGATCAACATTTTATGCAAAGAGCTGCAAGATTATCTTCATAATCAATTAATCTGTTTATCATTTTCTCATCATTAAAATGAAACAATTTTGGTTTTGGACATTTACGAACATCATCTTGTCCAGGTTTGAGAAACACTGATAAACATTTTCTGATATTTTATGGACCTAACCATTAAGGAGACAAATAATTGACAGATGAATCATTTACAAAAATGATTGTTAGTTGCAGCTCTAAAATATTAGAATAAAAGTGTAAAGATGTAAGAACATCTTTAAAAATCCATAAAGAGAATAAGGAATAAAACATTTGAGTGTAACCGAATAGACAAATGAGCATTGGCGGATCTACAGAATATACTGTCCAGTTGTGCAAAGTTATGAAAGCGCATTTAGGTGACATAACACAGAGTCAAGAGAGTTCTCTGCCCAACAGAACAGATGTGTTATAGAGTTTTGCTGCAGCTGGCAGGAAATATACCATCTAAGACTCTGCTACAGAAGGTGCGTCACTGTCCGTCCGGTGTGTGGTGGGGACGGTTGTCCGGCTCACACGTGACAGATAAGAGTTTGTGACTAACGCACGTTAAACTTGCCAAGTCCAACTGCACGGTGAGCTCTGTGGTGACCCCTAACACTGAAATGTCAAACTCCAAACAACAGGAGCTGTGGTTAATTAATTTTAAGTGCTTATTTTACTCGGATGATACTATCCATGTTGAGTTAACAAAAAAAAAAGTGCACACCCTAATCACACCCACCTTCAAAAACACACACAGCAGGAGCCCTTGTTGTACTTAAAAAAGAAATAAATAAAGCTGCTCTTTGACTGTCACCCTGGACCCAATTATGCATCCATCAAGTAATAAAAAATTCTTCCCAGCTGTTAAGTGATAAGACGGTTTGAGCTGCAGGGCAACAACTTATCGCTATAATTACGCGTTCGTTTGACTTCATTTGCTCTGACAGTATGGAGCATGACCGGCAAGGCTCCGACAGACAAGCAAGCCTTTCCTTAAAGCATGAGAGGAATACTGCTTTTAAATGGATTCACGGTCCTCTCCTTTGCCATGAGGGATATTATGAAGTCATTAGTCGCCATCACTCATCCTTTTCATATCCATTATCAGTGAGCTTAACTCCTGAGGTGATGGAAACTGTCCTATGAATTTTCTTTTTTTCGTGACATTCTTGGCATACCGTTAATGGCTGGAAGCACAGTCAATTTCAATAACTGCCATTCAGCTCACTGTGTTTTATAAAAGTGCTCTGTACTGATTGTGTTCCTGTTTAATATTGATTATATATACTTTCCTATTTTTTTGCCTCAGGCAAGTTTGGGAAAGAAAATACTCCTGTTATGCTGCTTATTTATCTAATAGAGCTGTATTGCAACACTTCACTTTTCTATTAATTACACAGAAACAAAGCCCTGGCACAGCTGGAGCAGCCTGCAGCACAGCCGGAGGTTCTTTGCAGAATCATGCTGCTGGTTGTTTCATGAACTCGGCTCGTCTAACCAAAGGTGACAGAGTCTTTGCTGTCAACACTCTCAAAGTTTGTTAATGAATCTTAAAATGTGAAACTAAATCTATTGGATGGGAACTGAATTCCGATAAACCTAATGAAATTAAATTGAAACGCTCTGACTGCATTTGATCCTCTCTGTGTACTTTTAAACTTCGTTAGCAAAATTCAAATTAAATTCGTGAAATATGATTTTCATTCGTTTAGACATTGGATGGAGAAGATTTCCTTTCGTACTTCCTCTGACTGGCTAATCCTATTGAGGTTTTTGACGAATGTTAGAACAGTTACGAAGCAAACTGGTGCAATGAACAACAACTAAGCAGCTCAAGCAGTTTTGATTGTTTGTTGAAGAAAATTAAGCTAAGCTTGACTGGAGCTGCAGGGTGAAGGAAACAGCAGCAGCTGTGACTGAACATGTAGTCCGGCTTGACTGCTGTTGGCTGCGCACACATTTTTTTAATATCGCAAAGCCACATTCATACGAAGCTAAATTTCTGTTTGTGATTTAAAATATGACCGTGAAATTTCGACTGAATGTCCGGGTTTGTTTTCCACCAAAGAATCTACTTCTGAAACTTTTCACAGGCTCCTCTTGATGTTTTCAGTCCTCGCTTTACTCGCACTGTGTGATTTGTCCGTCTCGCCAAATCACTCATGACATAAAATTAATTGGGAATGTCACCACAGACACGAAAACAAAAATAAAACTGCTATACTGAGGAACACAGAGAGAGTCATGTGGGGCTCATAGTCTCAATCAGCATTGAGTAAAGTCATTTGATGGTTTGAATGTAACAGTCATTTATATTCAAATGTTACAGCTTTAATGAACTTGTGTTCAAAATAATTCACAGCATTATATTTTATGCATGTTATCTAAATTCTAAAGTGTCATGCTCTTCCTTTTGCTGCATTTAATCATAAACGCAAAAATAATGATATTGCAAATGTTAAACAATGGGCCGTTATTACATGTTTGTCACATATGATGAAACCACAAATGCATCTTTCATCAAATTGTGCTTAACAGAAGTCAAGCTGATCCATAAACTTAGTTAACAGCTCAGCGTTTGAAGTGATATTGACATTTTAAACTCAATTTCAATCCATACAAATAGAATATTGGATTAGCTCAGAATAATATTTGAAGTCACAATTCCAATCCACTGTGGCACCGTGAGCAAACACAGCAGAGGGAAAAGACTGAAATGTTCAGGCTTCCCTTCGGCTATGCAGCTGTAATGTTAATATGAATTGTTACAAACCTGCTACCCTAAATCAGTATTTTAATACCTGCATGGTGTCAGCTACTAAATGTGGAATCTGGTGTAAATCCTGATAAAATTTCAGTAAAAACTGCTTTATGGGATTGCAGCATATTGAGGGAAACATTAAAACAGGTGGCAGTAGCAGTGCCGACCCATATATATCAGCCTCTCTTCCACATTTACTTTTTTAGATCAACGTGAAAGAAGAGAAACCTCATAAAACCACAGGTTCATAACCTAAACAGCCAATATTAGGCAACTTCAGTATTCTCTGTAAACATGATTAGTGCTGCTGTATAAATAATCAAGTGGAATAAAACTGCGTTTGAGTCTTAATTGTGCTTTGAATTTCTCCATATGGAGGAAAGGAAAACTCTTACTCTAACGAGCAGCTATTTCAATTAACGACGCAAAGAGCGGAATAGGGAGAAAGAGAGGCGAGGTGGCCGAGCTGTAATGACAGCCGCCGGGCCTGGTAGTTGACTCCTGCAGTTCACATTCATTCAGCAGCACCACTGTGAACCTTTCAGTCAAGAGTGAGTCTTAATGCTCGCATCATGACAGTATTCAGAGGAAAGAATGGCCTGTCACTCACTCTCCCTCTGATAGAGAGACTGAGAACTCACTCCGCTACAAAAGGCTAATCTGAACCTCACTATACCTGGCGCCCATTTCACTGTACACCAGCTACGCAGTGAATGAGAGTCATCTCATGCAGTTCACTTCACCGTATAGAAAATCATTCGACATATTTAAGTGGACAAACAGCTCCTGTTTTCCCATCATTATATTTCACAGATCCTTTCTGCAATTTTGAGATGAAGGATAAAAGAGGAGAAGGGGGGGGGGGTGAAAAGGACGGAGAGATGAGAGCGCTGAAAGTCCTTATTGATCACGGCCACAAACTATTGACAGGTCCTTTCCTCTGATGATGAAGTAGCCACCGAGCGCCAGAGTGCCAGCTATGTCTCCAGAGCAGGGAGGGAGGAAACAGGACACGTTCAGCATGCACGGGCCTGCTTCTCCTCCGATCCCCTGACATGCAAGGCAGGCTGGAAAAATGTTCTGCTTATGACAGTGGATGGCTAAGGTAATGACCAGTGACTGCAACTATTGCTCATAGTAATGATGGTTTCACCCAGGAATACTGTGCATCTTTGTCCTCCCCCCTCCTCCCCGTTTGTATTTTCTCCCCATGACTCTCTCTTTCTTCCCTCTCACCGTTTCAATCTTTGGCTTTCTTCATCTCCCTCTTAAATTTTCTTCACCCCTCATCATTTATCAACACTCGCCTGTCCATTCCTCGCCTCCTGTTGTCTCTCTCGTTCTCATTCCGTCTCCTCCCTGCCTGAGTCCATAGTTAGATTTTATTTAAAATGGACAGCAAATTTTAGCTGTATTTTCAAAAAAAGATTGGGTGAAAGAAAATGCACTTTTCTCTGTGTTTCCATCCACTGCTGCAAAGCGACTGGTGGGAGTTAGGTCATGGAGTTAAGCAGCGGGTGGCGCTAAACTCAGTGTCACCGAAGACAAATGTACGTTTGACACCAGTTTGACTGCTGGAGGATGCAATAAGGTTGCCACCGTCTTTGGAGCAGCCCTTAGTACGAGTATGCTTTATCCTTTTGCTTCTTTTCAAACAAAATCCCAGGTAGGGCTGCAACCAACGATTAATTTCATAATCGATTAATCTGTCAATTATTTTATTGATTAAGTGAGTCATTTTTGGTCCATAAAATTTTGAAAAATGTTGGTCAGAGTTTATGAAACCTGTTTTAATGATTTATTTGTTATATGGAGCAAATAAACTGGTAAATAGATTATGCATCTAGAATAAAAGACTCAAATCAATTAATAAATTATCAAAATAATTGGCAAGTAATTGAGTGTGTCACCACAGAGGGATAACAAGGTATAACATGATAATATCCTGAAAACATTTGATTTTAATTGTTGAAGTCATTGCTCTTGTTTACATATTATAGTAGTGGGCACAATGTTTCAGGAAAACAACTCTTATTTTCTTTCAACTAAACATTTAAATAAAAATTACATAAAAAAAGACATAACTGAGCTACAACATAGAATCATCGAACCCTGTGTAGACATTCAGATGCTCTGCTGTTTTCTCCATGCCACTCCTGCGCAGATTCAGGGAATGTGTAAGGGAATGAGTAATTTAAATAGTAAATAATGTCAATTTGCATATCTTTAAAACAATTCTCATGATATTATCTTAAACGATATATCCTGCCCTACCTCTACTTAGGGTTCACAAAACTGTTACTTTTTTTTGAAAGGCTTTTTCCACATTTTCAGTGTTTCTATTCACGTTTCTGTGCCCAAATCAAAAATTCACACCACATCATGATGTGCACACTACACCATTCCATGTAATATCACGCTGCATAGCCAATGTGTGGTATTAGCATGATGTAGTATCGTGACGGTGACCTTTTGCAGTGAATGGAGACAGTGCATCATTCTACCTAACTGTCTGGAATTCTCATCTTTTCCATGTGAAGATATAAGTCTCCTCCTACAATGAGCTGGAACCTGTGAGGTCCACTGGAGGAGCTCTCCCTCCTCACTGCACTGGGTAATTACACTTCTCTGAATGGTTTTCACAAATGATCTTCTTACTTTTCAGACCCTGGCAGCACTTTCAATGTCAAGCCTATGAAGTAATGTATGTTGTAGGTGTGATACATATCATTATATCAATTCTGCTGCAAACATTCAGACTATAATCCACATGAGGCCCAAGGCACAACTGTTAAAGAACCAGCCAATGTTTCTTTCTTAGTAATCAGTTCTATTATAGATTCAAACTGCTCGATGTTTTTGCCTCACGCTGACACGGGTCCATTCACAGAACAAGCAACCCACAATTCATCAAGAATTGCAGCATTAATGCATTAAATTCAGTTGCCATTTTGAAAAAATAATTAAAAAGTCAAAATAAGCACTATTTCTGATAGCTGAATATTCTGTTCAGGTGTTATAAAACAACCTTTTAACTGAGGTTTTTAAGGCAAATCAGGCCAAACTGATTCCTTAAAAGCAAGCAACAACAGCATAATGATCAAGAAGGAAATTTGACCACACATCGTACCTGCAGGGCACGGGACAGGTTCACACATAGAAAGAATGTGTTTTGAATTTCAAAATGCTTCAGAGATGTAGCTGTCACCTCGTGTTGGTATCTGTAAACTTGTTCTCTGCTGGTATTTCAAGAATACGAACACGTGACGAAGGTTGCCGAGTCACGTTGTTGTTACACTGAGGCACTCCACAGAAGCGAGCAGCAGCAATATACTTTCATCACAGCTACTGTCAACTGTGAAACACCTTTCAGACACTCGGGCCTCTCACTGGTCTTGTGTAACCGGAGACACTCATCCTGCTCGGGAGTCTGGATTCTATTTAAATGTAAACTGAATTTTCAAACGAAAATGCAGATTCACATGTGTTTCTGTTAGCATTGTCAGAATAATCGATACTAATACATTAATTAATACAAGAACTTAAGCATCAGATTAGATACTCATTTGCAACAGCATCAGTACCACAGGTGTGAACTGGGCCTGCAACTAACCAATAATTCAATCAGCAATTATTCAGGCGACAGAGAAAATTTGGGAGAATGTTGATGTATATTTTTATATTTACCAAACCCCAAAACAATGTTTCAAAAACAAATTTTCATTTGTTTTATAGAGCAAAAAATTTAAAAAAAAAATCACATTTAAGAAGCTGAAAACTGACAACGTGTTTTAATAATTTAAAAATTAATTTTGCAGTAAATCCATAAACTCAGTTAGTAGTCAAGCCACTAATCAATGCAGCCTTTCCGTTAAGGTTTAAAGTCAGTTTTATTTAACAGGGTAACACAAATATTCGTGTCTAAAAGTGTTTCTGACCAGCAACAACATAAAAAGTAGCAAGTCTGATTGATCAGCACCAAAACTATATGGTAAAATGGTTGACAGAAGGTCAGAGAAATAACAGTTAGGTGATAGATTTAAATGATACTGTATTCTCTGAACACGTATTCCATTGTAGAAAGTAGCAAGTATTGGGAGTTAGTTCACCAACATAAGCAGTATGGGTCACAAAAGTCTAATTCTGAGTCACTACAGAAGGTTAAAACAGAATAAAGTGCAACAGTAGATGCTGATGAATCTTTCATTGCTGCTTACATCTGTAATTATAGTTGTATTTGATCTTTGCACTCACTTAAGGAATGCAGTGGTTTCTTCATATCTCCACATATACTGTACGACCAGAAGAGTGAAAATGCTGACGCTGGGGTCAATGATTTAATCATTTAGTCAATCAACATCATTCTTTATTCACCAAACATGTTCTCATTCCTCTTACTCACACTCATGTTTAATCAATATGTCAACTTTTCTGCCTCCCACAAGAGTAAAAACTTTAAAGATATTCTATTCTATTTTTTTTTTATGTGCAAATCCAACATAAAAACTGTCTGATGGAAACCCATCGAGTGTCTGGACCTTGTCCACCGCTACCAGTGAAGGTTACAGCTCACGGACACAGGACACTGCAGCCTGACCAGGCCTTTCCACCAGGGCATTTTATGGTGATTCGGAAGTGAATTATCCGCCCTTTAGTCTCAAGGTAGACTCTGCGGTTTTCTTTCTAATAAGAGTGACATTTCCTGTTATGAGTCTGAGGGAGCGCAAGCGCCCACGAGAGAGAGTGAGGCAGAGAGAGGTTCATGCTGGATAGATTAACACAGAGGTATGAAGCCTGTACATGAACAATATTCCCTTTATCACTCTGACATTCACAGCACTGTTAAATGACTACTGGATCTAGTCATTACACCTACTGACATCACAAGTCATTTTAATTAAAAAAGGTTGGAGGTTCAAACCCTCTACATGCTCATGTATCCTTGGGTAAATTGCTCCTGGTGGTTGTAACTGCATTGTGTAAATGGTTGTGAATAATGTGTGATATTAAAATGAACTTTGTGAATGGATGAATGCAAAAATTAAAAATGTAAAGTGCTACTGATATTGCAATATCCTTGATATTACCCTGCCACGTGTCTAGCCTGATTATTAATTTTATACAGGCCTTTTCATGCCTCCACACATTATTCGTCATAATTCATCCACATAAGGTAAAAAAAAGAAAAAAAAATATTTGCAAATTGATTTTTTTGGATTATTTGAAGCACAATGACTAAAAATCTCTTCATATACATATGCACATTTTCATTGCCATGTCAATTATACCTGCAGTACCTGCAGAGCCCACCAGAGTAATTACAACCCATTTCAAAACATAGAGCAAGTTTGTGCAAACTACAACATACAGTATCTCAAGTTTTGATAATCAATTGATCAGTTTATGTGTTTTTTAAATAATTAAAACGTTTTGGTTTATGGTTTGTGGACAAAAAACATTTGAGAACGTCATCATCATTTCCATACAAATTTTTTTCAACATTTCAACCTTTTATGGACCAAACAAATACTCGATTAATCTAGAAAGCAATCAACAGATTAATCATTATTTGCAGCCCTATTTAATATATAAAATAACAAAATCTTCAATAAACGAATGGAAAAATTTGTGCCAATTTATTTGGCACCCCAAAAATATCTTTGGGTCTAAAACCAGTCTCTGGAATTACTGTTCTACATCCTCCTTTACACTCATTTGCAACACTCATTTGGTTCTAATTTTTTAAATGAATAATATAGTGAGATAACCATGCCTGAAGCAGTGGAGTCAACAGTGTGACAATAGTGTTTTAGTGATTTGGGAGCATAGTGTTGTTTCAATCCCAGTCCATCAATTGACATCAGCTTTCTCCTCACAGACCCAAAGGTTTAGCCCTGAAGCTTGCAGGCCAACTTCCTGCCCATGGTCAACACAGGTCATGAGAAACACACCAAACTAGTTTGAATAGAGTGAAGTTTCACTTTATACCTTATATTGGCCTTAGGTTACAGCAAATATGTGCAAATTAACAATGCTTGTCCTTTAACTATCAGGCAGTCAGTACTTGCACATTAGTAAAATGACAAAAGTCAAAAACAGAGTTCTAAAGAGCCAAATTTCAAGGATGCATCCAATGAGTAGGATCCTTCAAATTCTGAAAGAACCAAGTCTTTTGCACAGAAAATATACTGTACAATAATGCATATGCTACAAATATATGAAATCAGAATTAAAAGTGCACACTGCATGGCTTTAATATCAACTTATCTTTTCTACCAAGGTCATCAATCACTCAGCCAGAGACACAATGACGCACACTTTTTCCACAGTGCTAGGAAGGAGTCCTGCCTCATCACTGCAGGACCTGACTTGGAAAGATTTGATTTACTAACAAAGGGCCCTTGATTTCTAGAAGTACCTTCTCTCTTGTCTTTAGTCACACATGTGTCCTTTTACCTGGACTCCTATTGTGCCCGTCATCTGCCCTCATTTATATGAGTAACATAAAACTCTAAGTGTTACATAACATGTTGTTTGAACCTCACAACTACACCAAAACATTCCTGTTTTGTCAACAAATGACTTTTAAAGTGGTTTTGAGCCATTACAAGAGGGTCTGCTGGGATCCAGCCCTATGTGGTTATTTCCAGAGATGGATGTTGTACATAGATTGTTTCCACTTAACAAAAGCCTGCTTGACTGCACAATGGATCGCGATTAGATTAAGGCTGCACTGTAAGAGCTTTTCGTTTGTGTTAAAGTGGGTTTTATCTCCGAGGGTGACAAGGCCAAAACAGGACACTGCTGAGTGAGAAAGTATTCTTTCCAAAAAACATTGGCTCTATGAAGGGCACACTGTAGCTGCTGGAGGTCCCTGTCCGTAATAGCTGGACCACTCGCATGACACTGCCATTTGAAAACACTGACTGCTGCAGCTATTTGTTCAGGGAGAAAGACAGAGATTGAGGAAAAAGCCATACAGAGAGAACAGACAGATCATTGCAAAGGATAAAGTTAGTAAAGAGGAGAAAGGCCCAGGGAGCATCCATGTCTTTGTGTTTTCCTTGAACTCATGTCAGGGACCCTATGCTGCCATCAGTCTGATGAAGCGTAGCTGGTGCTATGAGCAGTCAGCGTGGCAAAATCACTTCATGGATCACAACACAGAAGCCCAGAAATGCTCAAAGCTTGGAGCCTTTGCAATGCATCCACCATGTTTTGAAACAGCTAAGAACATGATGTCCTACATGTTTACATGGTGTGACACCGAGTCACAGGGACTTTGACCTGCATGGAGGAATGTCACTCTGGGGTTAAAGGTCCCGCTTTAGCCTGATCCCAAGAGCACAGCATCTCCAACATGCCTGATCCAAGCAGATTTGTCTTAATGTGAGATGCTGTGTGCTTTTTACTCTTAAGGATGAGCCAAAATTAGTGTCAGTCCACCTGGCGGCTTTATGCTCTCTAAATGTGTTGCAGTGTAAAAACCAGAAGGTTTCAGTGTTACAACAAGAGTGCTATTTTATGTCCTGTGTAAGTGGACACATAAAGGGCACTGAGCTATACGATTATAACCTAATTATATGGTAATATGGAACACTTTAGGTGAAAACCAATAAGTCTACCATAACAGGTCTACCTAATGTAATCCCATTATAGCTCCATTATGTTCAAGAGGCTGAGGAAAGTAGGAAAACATATATTTTTCATCAGAGGCTTCAAGGTATCACTATAAGCAGGCACTGGGGAAAAAGTCATCAACAACAGTGGGTGTTGTGTATTTGTTTATTTTATTTTCTCAGAATAGTCACTGTTACATGAAGTCTGTAGATTCATTTCAATTTGATATCATAAAGATGAAGAATGTGCTATGTTATATCCATTTATATAAATAGAGGAATGTTGCTCGCAATATTTCAGGTACCAGCGAACATCTATACTGTTGTAGGCTGCTACATATTCACTTATCACCCCACTGAACATGACGCAAGCTGAAAAAATGAAGGAAACGCGCAAAGACAGAAATTAAATTGAAGCCCTGGGTTGTTCATAATAAGCTGCCTGGTGAAAACCGCTGCTAATTCCACTTGAATATATTTTCAGTTTTACAAAGCAAAGGCACTACTCAAAGAGGTTTTATTTCTTTGCACCTTCTGCAATTGCCACACAGTTGACCATGATGTGACGAGGGTTTTGTGAGAAATGGGATGATAAAACTGTCTGCCGCCTACCTTCAGTGAGTCCCATGTGGATCGTCCAGTAGTTCTGCAAACACTGTAGCTCCTTCTTCATGCCCCTTTTGCAGCGGCAGTCGTACAGAGGACTAACCAGCAGCACCTCCAAGGCAGCCTGACACTCTCTGTTGTGGTCCAGCATGGCCTCCTTCTCCTTACCCACAAGGCACTGGCGCATCACCCGGTAGCGAGAGCTGCAGTGTGGGTTCTGGTTGCACATGTCACTAGCCTGGATGCAGTCCACCCATTCCGGCTGAGCTGCGGGCCCAGATCCTGGAGCACTGGTGCTCAAGGACAGAGACAGAGCTGAGGGGCTCTCCCATGAACTTGCTGCCTCATCTAGGGAGGAAACAAGGAGATGAGAAGTGAAGGTGACAGAAGGAAGAGGGGCTGAGAAAATGGTGAAAATAACTGCGAGTTATTTGGGTTTGTAGCAGTAGCTAGGTTTCAAAGCAAATCCACCCATTTTTTATCCTCCATATGAAGTAATGGGGCTGCTGGTGCCAATCCACACTGACGTAGGGCGAAAGGCAGGGGGCAAACCATCACAGGGCAAACATATAGGGACAAACAACCATTCACTCTCACAGTCACACCTATGGACAATTTGGAGTGTTCAATTAACCCCCGCATGTTTTTGGACATGTGAGAGAGAACCTGGAGAACCCAGAGAAAACCCTCACTCACACAAGGAGAACATGTAAACTCAACACAGAAAGACATGAACCAGCAACCTTTTTGCTGTGAGGCAACTTTCAAAGATTCAGTAAGAAAAAAATGTGCATGTATTTGTTACCATCAACTGCGATAAAGCAAATATTGGGAGTTAGTTCATCAAGATAAGCAGTAGGTGGCACAAAAGTCTGAGTAACTACAGAAGAATAAGAGGGTGGAACTTGATGATGGAAATTAATCAGTCATCCATACCAGAAACCCATTTTGACCAACACACGTGCAAATTTTGGCCACATCCTGCTGAAAAGGCAGTTTCACAACAAAGGGTTAGCGTTAGGTTAATGGTTTCCTTTTTTTTATTTTTGTTTCATTTTGGCAGGTAGCAATCACGACTGCCATACAGCAAAAGCTCTAAAAGGGTGTAGCTGCACTCTCATACATGCATAGACCAAATCTAGGTTCTGGTACAGATCGGAATGTGACAAAATTTCAGAATTTTAGAAACATGCGCCTCTTGTAAATGGCAGAATATTGTGGTTTGTCTGCAGCAAAATGCAGAAACATGATTTATGTTACAGTCACATGATTTCTAAACGTCCTCTCATTTGATTAAATTGTTTCCACTGCAGTCGTTGCTATACACCATTCAAGTCGAGAAACTTTACTGTGAAATTTCAGGACTTTTTTTCCCTATATTTCCTTTGTTTCTATTAATGTGTTTTGGTGTGCAAGTCAAAAAATGTGCATTAAAAAACATGTGCATTAGTTCATGAACCAGGTTGGAAGATGGACTTATAAATACTGGTTCACTGGCCCCTGCATGTTCAGTCACATTCCCCTGCATTTAGATTAGTCTGACTAATCACGTGTCTGCCTGGAGTCTTTCTTATGTCTTTATGTCTTAACATGAAGTGACTGACCTGTGATAACCTGTGGCCCCTTCATTTTACTGCATCGAAAACAAACTGCACTTCACCTTTGAGAGTCTAATCAAAAGAAGGCGCCGACCACAGGAGAGTAACTAATCATCTCCTAACAAGCGAGCACTTCATCTACATTCACATCTGGGTCTCCAGAAGAATGAGCTTATACTGAGCAAACACAGAGTGATGCACAGTTGTTGCAGTTTGACAGGAGTCGAGATTCACACACTCAATAGCAACAGTTCGGGTGAAATGACAAGAGAGACCCCTTGTGGTGATCTTGAGCATTAAAGATCAGAGGCAAAGAGGTGATGATGCATCAGTATGTGACATAAGCATGGAGTTAACTGTGGATTCATGTTATCAGCAACACGATTTTAATGAGAGCGCTGCTGTTTGGGGACAATAATGATAACAATAATCATATTGTTGCTGATGATAATGATGATGACGATGATGATGTGTTTTCCCTCACATTTAACTAAATACAGATGTGTAACTGGGAAAAACATGATTTCCCTTAGTAAAAACTGCATTATGTTAAAATAACAAACGAATTTTGCTTTGCAGACTGTGAATATTTAAAGGGTCGCACTATAAATGATTAATCACACACAGCAATTTGTAGCTTTAAGTGATAATTACACATGACATGACCATCCATCAGTGTTTTCCCTGCACTGAATCATAAAAAAGATAACCTTGTTCCCTTGTAATGAGGCGTTTTAGAAGTGCACATACACCAAAAATAACCCTAAATCTTCCCAATAGTTACTGCTGTTAGAAATTATCTTTATCACCCTTGAAATCCGCAATTTTAAACGATTTGGAGCTGCATGTTATTAAATGTACTTCACTTCTCACCTAAGAGCAGGAGACAGATGTGAACGCACATCCACACTTTGACAGTCTTCATATTGTCGGTGAGAGAAGATGAACTGGGCTCCAATGAGACTGATATTTCCACCGTGTGGGAGGTTAATTCCACTCTCCGGATCTTTAACTGTGTCAAATCGAAATCCTTATTCAACTTCGAAATAAAGACACAGAACCAGCAACAGGAAAAATAGAAGAAAAATCCAATAATCCAGTTATTAATGAGTGAGAGACTAAACGCGTCACACAGAGTCGCAAAAAGAAATCTCCAAATATTAGTGTAATAAAGTAATCAATCAAGTCAGTCAGTCAGTCAATCCACGTGAGCTGTTTGTCAGGGTCCGTGCATCACGACAAACTACTGAGACTTGGTCTCTCCGCATCATCAGGACGCACACTGACTGTCACGCTGGCTGGACGCTCCGCTTGTCCCCTGGAGACAAGTTGTGCCTAAAACATCCTTTAAACTGGTGTCCGCTGCTCTGTCAGCTGTGCAGCTGTCTCTAACCGGGCAGCACAAGTGCAACTGACCGCTCACTGGACCTCTGCTTCCCCGCCACTTCTTCACCAGCACCGGCTCATCCCAAAAGAACCCGCCGTGCGCTCCTCTGGTGCGGAGTCAACGCTCCTTCTTTTGCACTGACTGCAAGCGCGTCGAGCCTCCGCTGCACTTTATAAAGAGGAGGGGTTTGGGGGAGAAGCCAGCAGAGGGCGCTGCTGGTGGGGTTGCGCTGATTTGGAAAAACGTTCACGCCTAACAAATATGACGGTTACTCTGTGGAAAAATGACCCCTGTATTCATGAAACTTCCAAGAAAGAGCCTCTTCTGGTCCTCAGCCATGGAACAATAACAATAATAACATTAATAACAACAACAACAACAATAATAATAATAATAATAATAATATGATGATGATGATGATGATGATGATGATGATGATGATGATGATGAACACAACTATTCCTGATCTGGATATTTGGATGGATATATTTATCCTATTTATCTTCTTCTTTGTTACTTTTCTTACGGTGGCTTACCTCATCCATCTCTCCCTCCAAATAGGAATTTTAAATATACAAATACATAATAATAATAATAAGACGATGAAGAAGAAGAATGACAACAACCACTAGTTGTCAATTTTATGTTTTATGTTATTTATTTTTTAGTTGGTTGGTTAGTGAGTTAGTTGTATTTTTTCACGATCACACTGTGTTCAGGGCTTTGTTTGTCTCTTCCTCTGTGTGTGGGTTTGTCTGCTGGCTTCTCTCCCTCTCTGGTCCTTGCTTGGTGATTGGATAATTACAACACACCTGTTGCTCATCTGCTCATCTACTCCTACATTTAAGCCCTGGAGCTTCCTGTGTTCAGTGTGAGATTGTTTGCCCAAAACTGTGGTGCACTGATCAGACCATTTAGTTCCTTGAACAGTTTTTTTTCATAGTGCTAAGTCTTATTCTTGCCCTGTTTTTATTTTCCTGCAATTATTACTCTTCTCCATCTGCCTCAGTGGGAACCTTCTTGTGTAGGGTTTCTCAATCCTGGTCCTGGGGAACCACTGCCCTCCATGTTTTAGATATTTCCCTGGTCCAACACACCTGATTCAAATGAATGGATTGCTGCCAGGCTTTTTCAGTGCTTGTTGATGAGCTGACCATTTGAACCAGGTGTGTACATAAAGTACCACTATGCTTATTTCACATAGAGAAATTGATTTTTTTTCATTCTCATAATGTTGGGTGATATGTTAAAACCATTCCACATGCATTTTAGACAGTTACGACTATTCAATCATAAAGAATACAATTCAAAAAATACGCAATGTTGTACATAAAATATACAGAATATGATATAAAACCATAGAATCAAGCAAAACCACATTTAGATGTTTCTGTGTCGTTTAAAAAAAGGTATTTTGAAAGTGTCCAATAAGACTAGATCCTTCAGTGTCAGATAATTCAAAGGCAGCCGTTACATTAATATATTAATATATTTTCCCCCAGTTCAATACATACTTTTGGTACTGACTGTAAGACTAAAGGGGCATTCCATTTACATCATAGGTCAGATGTTGGAACTCCAAGTTGACTGCATTCCAATTGAGAAGCTGCTTTGAACGCTCCATCACTCACTCACTCATTTTCTACCGCATTATCCTCCACATGAGGGTCACGGGGCGCTGGTGCCTAACTCCAGCTCACATAGGGTGAGAGGCGGGGTGCACGCTAAACAGGTTGCTGGTCCATCACAGGGACAAGGAGAGACAAACAACCATTCACTCTCACATTCACACCTACGGGCAATTTAGAGTGTCCAATTGGCCTAATCCCCAAATCACAGACAGTGAAAACCCATGCACACACAGGGAGAACATGCAAACTCCATGTAGAAAGGCCCTTGTTCTGACCGGGTCGTGAACCTGGGACTTCTTGCTGCAAAGACAAGAGTGCTAACCACTATTACAACTACATCTGGAATGCAACATCAGTTCTGGGATGGAAGACTGTATCTCCCTGTACTTTTCTGACAAATGTCGGCCCTTTAAGTAATTTGGGCCCCTTGGACAATCAAATTAAATCTGCCATCAGGCTGACATTTCTACAATCCACAGAAATGTGTAAATGACTCAAAGGTTCAAAGGTGGACTCAACAGTGATGATGAAAATGTCATCATTCATTTCAGCCACATCCCGGCACTTCACATCACATCACATCTGTTTCTTCTGATTGAAAGAAATATTTAAAAGAAAGGGGAAAAAAGACGGGCACAATGTCTCACATTATATTTGTGTTCACAGGAAATCAGCCCACAAAACCACAGAATCTGCCATTTTTCAAAGTGGCTTCACATTGAACAAAATGACTTTGTTGTGCATCGTTGTTTAAAAAAGTGCCTGGAATGTCGTAAATCTTTACAAATCTCGAAAAAACAACGTCTCTATTTAGGGGCTGTGACAGTGACAAACTGCAAGGCCACTGGCTCATAATGATGTCTGACTGTCAGCCGCGGCTGCCAACCAAGAGGGAGCAGGGCTCGCTGTTATAACGGCAAAATCAGCCTCATTCTGCTCATATTGGCCTGGGCTTCATTCTCTTCTCTGTCTCTGTCACTGTAAAACATCATCCACCACCACCACAAATGTATCTGTCCTGCATGAATGCAGCACTGACTGATACACTCTAGTCTCCAACTGTTTTCAGACTCACGTGTTCAAACCCCATTTACAGAAAGGTTGGATCATTTATTGCAGGTTGTTTAGTAATAACAGTAATAAACACTAATGGGGCAGCCCATGGCAAAGTGGAAAAGGAACTTGGAAGGTTGCGGTTCGAGCTCGAGTCCCCCTCAGGTACCTCCAAGCAAGATATCCAGTCCCAGTTGCTCATTTTTAATTGGACACTCTAAATTGAGCCCAGCATGGTGGGCTACATCCAATGTATCGCAGTACCATCAATTCCGAGATCGGATAAAAGGACGGTTTGTGTCAGAAAGGGCATCTCTGCCAAATCATATGTGCAGATCATCTGCTGTGGTGACCCCCAGAGAGGGTGAAGAAAAGAAAGTAATAAACACTAACTCTTTTATTTTTCTCTCCCCCCGCCATCTTTTTGTCCCCCCATCTCTCCTCTGTCCCCTATTTTCCATCTTACCCCAACCAACCGAGGCAGATACTGCACATCTTTGAATCTGGGTCTGTCAGAGATTTCTTCCTGTTCAGAGGGAGTTTTATGTGTGAACTGTTGAGATTCTTCTTTCCTTGCCATACCAGGCAAGACACCTTTTAATATTTGATTAGGCTTGTTTGGTCTGTTAAACAGTTAACATTTGTTAAGAAAATTGCTATACAAATAAAATTTATTATTATTATTATAAATCAAATTTTGTTGTGTAATTATATGAAAAAAATAGAATGTGACAGCTATAATCCACTCAAAAAACATTGTGACACTTTGCAAAATTGAAAGGTTTATACAAGTAAAACTGTTCTGGAAGGTTCCACAAGTACCAAGGTAACTGGTAACAGATGAGGGTATAAATATTGGATATAAAAAGAGCATCCGCCAAAGGCTTTTAAAAGCAAGGTTGGGTCGCGGCTAACTGTTTTGTGCCAAAGTTTGTGAAAGAATTGATTCAGTTCAAAAACAAAGTTGCTCTGAACAGGACTGCAAGAAACAAAATTAGGTCTGTCACCACCTACAGTAAAGAATATTGTAAAAAGATTCCGGGAGTCAGGGGAAATCTTGATGAATGTGCTTGAACATCCAGCCCTCAGGTGGTATTATACAACTGTGATGGATTAAGGCACATGGGCTTGGGAACATTTTGGAGAAATCACTGTAACTTAAGACGTCCAAAATGCAACATGAAACAGAATATTATGCAAAGCCATGTATCAATTACGTGCCCACTTAGTGCCCAGGCAGGCTAGAAAAGGTACTAACCATATTGTTAGCCTGAATATAAACCTTATGGGGCCCACATGGACATGCTGTGTGGTGGGGGTAAATTTGTTTGCTCAGGGGTAACCCAGGCCTTGACCCGGCGGGGATTTGAACCAGATACAAGCCCAATTCCCGTCCACTCAGACATGGGTTGCCCATATAAATTTATTTATGCTTAACAAATATAATTAGGTTTGCTGGTTAAACCACTGAAAATCTCTTTTCTGGAAAGGGGGTTTGTATATTCTGATGCAAAACTGCAACCATTTTGCCTTTCAAGCAGTTAGTTTCAGTCTTATATCAACTTCTTTCTTTTAATATAGCTGATAACAAATAAGGTATTAAGCAATTCAAACACTGCTGAAGAGCAGTTGCATAAATTATATAAATTTTAAAATTAGCTGAGCAGTCATCTTAGGAGGCAGGAGGAAGAAAATTGTAATAATACCAGAATGAAGAAACAGCTTTAAATTCAGTGAATAAATCTGCTAAATTTGCATTGTGATTTTTTTCCAGACATCACATCACCTCCAACTATGATAATAATAATTATAATGGGTAAATCAACCCATTTCTTTCTTCTTGGACCAGCCTGTGAGGTCCAGGATGATAGTTAATTGTTGTTGAAGTGGAAACGACTCACCCTTTCCAAAGAGCTTTAATTGCTCCATTCTGACTTCATCCAGCATTTGCAGTTGTTCTTGCATGAACAATTATAAGGAGCTCACAGAGAAAGACACAAATGTTCATCGCTCCACACTCTCTTTCATAAATCAACATTTCTTCAGGCACATGGGGGGGGGGGATGGTGGCAGACACACTCGACGTGGATGTATATAATCTGTATATCAGATAACCATTCTCCTCGGAAGATGGCTCAAGACTGTGACGATAGTGAGTAACAAATCTGGATGTAGAGAGACATTGTCCTCACTGAGGGAAATCAGTCCCTGCCTCTGAGAAGTGTGTCTAATATGGTGAATATAGATGATAATCTTTATGAATTCATGGGATATGAAATAATGATATAAAAGTCAGAGAAAATATAAAGACTTTTGCTTGGTGAGACAGCAGGCTCACTCTCAGTAGTCAAAAGAGTTGAGGAAGCCTGGAACTGTCACTTTTGAAACTTTGAAACTGTCACATGTTATATTTCTTGTCTTGTTTTGTGTATCCTCGTTTATTTTGAAACTTCCCATTTTGTTCCTGCCCTCCTGTTTTTCCTGCCACTTTGATTACTCGCACCTGCCCTCATGTGTCTCACCTGTTTCTAATTGTCTCACCTCACAATATAAAGTCCCTGTGTTGCTTGCTGTCTGTGCCACTTTGTCTTGATCCTTTGTTGTTGTCTTTGTATGTTTTGTACACCTCTATTATTGATTACTGATTGTTTTTAAAGCTTTTTGGTTTTGCATGTTAGAGTTTTCCAGACTGATTTTTGCTGCAAAGCCTGAGAAAACACGAGACACTCTATCAAGCAAAAAGTTTAGTCATAGTAAATGGCTCAACTAAAATACACCTTCGTGTTCTGTAACTACTTATGGTCAGTCTTTCCATTCCCCATGTTAGTATGTTAAATAAAAATAATGTATGTACTGTTTTGGAGAATAAACTTAAACAGTTAAATACAAAGCAGATTAATCATGTGGGAATAGTGAGTCAGCAGTTCCAACTATTTATTTCCTGTTTACTTTATTAGTTGCTAATGATGAGTCAGCATGTCCAGCTACGCTTTTTCCTCTTTATTATTTGGGACTGCTGAATCATTATTATTATTATTATTATTTTCTTAGTCTGATGTGCTGAATTAGCATTTTCAACTCTTGTTTTTCTGTTTTCTTTCTAAAAAAACAGCTTTCATTCGAGTCATAATTGCACAAAACACAAACAGAGTGAACTCATAATGTTTGTGGAATTCATGCAAGACTGTATGTGTTTGTTGTGGTCATTTTTGTAGCTATTAATTCTCTTTATTAATTTTGCTAGTTTTTGTGTATTCTTGCTCTTTTGCACTGGCTAGGACAGCCACCACATTTTGTTGAACTTGTGTACTGACAAGAAAGGTCTGTGACTTATTTCAAAAAAGGTAAATATTTCACTGATCAATCGACCTAACTGATTAATACGTGTATCTCTTGTCTGCACATTCATTTTCGTTCCTGTGCGGGGCCATAATTCAAACCAACCTAAGATAATCCAAGGCATGTACCCATCAAAGGTAACAATCTGGGAAAACATCCTCCATTTTAATGCCTTATTCCACGATACTTTTAAAATGTAAATGTGTGTGTGGTGACGCTGATAAGGGTTTGCTTCACCTCACAGCTTTGCAAACAAAATTTATCTTGAGATTTATTTAAGGGCAAAGGTCACCGTATCTTTATCTGCCGGTCATGCCCGTTGGAGAAAGTAATGAAAGTGAATATTCACACACTCATACATACACATGATACAAGCACACGCAGAGGGGTTAAGCATGACTGATTAGATTAGGAATTATGAGCTAATTAATGTGCATCTTGGGAGACCTGGGCCGCATGTTTATTAGGAGACAGAGCCTCAGTTGGATAGAAAACAGACCAAAAACATAGGTGATGTTAATTCCCAGTATCAAATTTATTAAAACATATGCTGGAAGAGCTCTATTGCTTCCATAATAATTCAGTTCACTGTAATAGATGGAGCACTGAACCCTTTGGATTTGTCATCATAAATTATTGACAGCTGGGCCTTGCTGTTGCAAAATAACTCTCCCACTGCTGAATTTTTGACTAAAACTTAATTTGAAACACTGATAAAAGGGGTAAAATGCATTAAACATGATATATTTGAAACATCTTAGCTTTGACAAAGTCACACAGTGTAAAATATTCACATTCATAATAAATTTCTGGCTACAAGTTGCATCACTTTCACAGCATATACAGTACATTACCATGTCTGAGTTATTTCACAGAGGGTTACTGTATAATTTATAGTAAATTGACGACTGTTGGTGTAAAGTCATAGTTATGCCATATATTACTGTGATTTAGCAGTATTTTCCTGTATAAATACTTAGTTTGACTATAACTTTACAATGATGGTGCCATATATTCTACTTTGGTTTCTGTACCAGCCAAACTTACAGTATGTTCATTTCATAATAAAACACAAAAAAATGTATTATTGTATATTGTAAATTATTAGAGCTGAAGCCTGGGGAATGATGATGATAATGTCATTTATTACGAAATTTACAATTTTAAGCCAGTGAAATCCTGGAAACAGTTTACTGTCTGTATAAGGTGCAAAGATCAGAGTAAATTAAAAACAGTCCGTTTTTATGTCCATGAAAATGACCACTGAAATAAGCATCAGTCAAATCACTTGTATAGAGGGTTATTTCATACATTCTGCATGAGGCCTGTGTGTCATATTCTGCAATTTTCTGTTTAACTTACATTATAAAGTGCCATTGCTGACGCACAGCGGTCAACTTTGTTTTGGGTTGTTTTCACCATATAAAAAGCATCACATTTTTGATGTGACCTCTGCCAGACTTTCTGGGGGCTATTTACCATTTAGATCCATTTGTTTTCCAGGCATTACAGACATTGTCCATTTCTATCACATTACTTTGACAGAAATTGAATTTCCTCTGATGCATTTTTATGTATCCTAAGTGCTGTTCCGTCCTCACTGGGAGTATAGCGTTTCCAGTGGCACAATGATGCAAAAACACCTCAGGATTTAACAGTGGATAAAAGAGAGAAATTGATTTTATTTTAATGTGTGTATTGATTTTCATGTATTTTCTTTTCTAAATGTTTTCCACATCAAGTGTTGGTCCTTCAAAGCATCTGGTACGAAAGGTTGTTTTCAGAATCTTACACATTGAGGACAAACTTTGCTCATGCCACACATGGCTCTCTGTCTTGTTAGTCTCTGAAAGATTGATGTTTTTCTGAATGCATTGGCAGGACACAGTGAGGACATGCACCTGTCTCTATCAAGCAGGCACAAACAAATAGCATGAATCTGCAGGTTGTTCCTTGCACTTTCCTTCTTTCACAGTTCAGGGGTTTTTACGGGCAATGACCTCGACACAGATCTTCTTCTTCTGGGGATAAAGTGGTTGGGTTTCAACAATTTGCCCCAGAGTTACAAACACTACCCCGCCTAGCCCATCTCATTAAACACACCATGGGTCCCGTATGGGATATTGACAGGGACCTCAGCTCTGCCTAGTTCAGTGAAGGTTTTGGCATCCAGGACAAGTAGGAATGTACTTTTCTCCTAGAAACAGAAACAGAGGAAATTAGATAAGTTGTTTACTTTTAAAGTTGTAGTATGTTGGTTTTGGTGATTTTGCTTATATTTAGTTGTGAACATAAATTATGTAATAACATTTGTCTGCTGCATCCTTCATCTGACAATGAGCTCTGTTAAGCAATACTACCAGACCTGACTGAGGGAGAATCTGTGCGTATACAGTGGCAACACAGGGCGGCGGGGACAAGAAATGTTTATTTTGTCTAACTGCTCAACAGTCAAATTTTTTGTTTGGCAGAATTTGCTTGTAAAGTTGATAATACTTGTAAAGTTATTTCTCGACTCTTGCCGCATTCAAGCTGCCCCCATTAAAAGTGAACGGGCAGCTGAGTGACAATGATAGTGAACGTGTCCAACCACATGCATGACAGTCAGAGTATGCTTCATATTACTCTAATTGTTTTGATTATGGTGTCAGACTCGGAGCAAAAATGTGACCTAAGCCCCAAAAGTTAAGGTTGGCTGCCTCTCAAGCACATTGTTATGGAGGTTGGTTCTTGTTGTTAACTTACTTTTCTGGGTGTAATGATGACTGACATAACCACTCCATCATCTTCCTCGGTAGCATTGGGCGAAGCAACAAAGACAGGCTCAGACGGGAACAAGCCAGGATACCGCCACACCTACACAGGGAAGATTACATAAATACCCCCTTTCACTCTGAGCTGTTTCATGTCATAAAACCTCCAAAAAAGTGTGGGGGCAATAGGTTGCCCCCACACTCGGCAATAGAGAAACAGCTTTGATGTTTTAATACCCTGCCCCGATAACAATAAGCTCTCTGTAGTAGTCTTTGATTGATAAGTGACCTTAAGCTCTTTGGTGTGAACATCCATCTTGAGCAGAGAGTCGCTGAAGACGTGTCCAAAGCCACAAGAGTAGAAGTAGCGGTAAGGTCTGCCGTTGCATTGAGCGTAGTTGATGTGAGGGAACTCAAGGCCGCCGTACTGCAGCAGCTCGTCATCATGAAGCTCTTCATGGGTCATGAAAACCTGTAGTGTCACAGGAAACGTGATGGACTATTTTTATTCATTTTTTTTGCCACATTAACTGTTGAAGGGCAGCTGCTCAGCCACACAGTGAGCTCACATGTTATCAATTTTATCTGCTCTAAGTTATAAAATTACCATCTTGCAGAAAGTATACATTTTAGACTGTCGTCATGCTGGATAATTACAGTGTGAGGAATCCGTATCCTAGTGGTTGTAAAACCTCGATGTGTGCTTGATTCCAAGAATACCACATCACTTGTAATGTACCGTTTTTCGTCAATCATTCTTCCTACCTCTCCTGTTTTTGTCTTCTTTGCCGTGGCTGTGCAGTTCGGCAGAGTGACAAGGTCTTGGTCCATTGGAGTTTTTTCATCCACAGTCAGGGGCAGGATGTATCTCCTTGGAAGATTTCTGCACAGTGCATTGTAAAACTGCCAAAAGAAATCAGAGAGGTATGAAAATTTAATAGACACACAACCTCAGGGCAGGGCAATCAGACCAAACACAGAGCAGCAGCTGTATTGTTCTGAGGTATTTTGGAAAAGTGTGCTTAGACTAAAGTAACACGTGTCTGAAATTGAAGAGATTTCAAAGCTTGTTCCATCAAGAGCTAATTCACATGTAAATCTGACACAGTTGGATTATCTCCACATATATATATATGTGACAAACATGAAGTCCCAATTTAAACAATCTATAGAACATGGTCAAATGTTCATGGGCAAGTGCATTAGGGCCTGTTGCTAGTTAAATGGCATGTAATCTTGAGTAAAATGAGGCAAACAGTTCCAAGAGGTTGAATTTAGAGTCTCAGTTGTTCATTTCTGTGTTTTTCGTGCAACAACAACTGAGCCAATCAGAGCCTCATTTGTCATTTCCATTAAAAGCCAGGTGCTCCTGCGCCTGGGGCATTGCTATTTAAATGGTAAATGCAGGAAACTGGAGAAGTGACAATTGTCTGCTGAGAAGATGAATCTGCTCATGCATGAGCTGAAGCAGGTCATCTGCAGCTGCCGAAAGAAACCTTCACTGAGGGACAGGTACTCAGTGGAGGTCTGGTCTCCTTCTTTGTCTTCTAATAATTTCCGACAGGCTGCACACTGAGTGTTGCAAAGCCACCCTCCACAGACAGACCTGTTGCATTAATGCCAACATTGTGCCTACAGCAAGGAGATGATTCTGCTCCATATCTCTTCGACTTTCTCACAGCTCTAGAACAATCCCTATTTCACCATGGAGCAATAACATTATCCTTGGGGGTCTTTCTGCATTGGAATAGTTTCTGCAGCAACTCTCAAGATCCTTAATATTAACGGATCGTTAACCTCATCCATTGCTCCGTCAGTATTGGCATCTTCCAAACCTGTTTGTCATTTACAAATCCTTGAGTCCCATCATGGATTTTGAGTGTGCCTATGTTGAAATAAGCATTAGGTTTTTGTTGGTCAATGGAACAGTGGCTTTCAGCTGCCTCAATATAACCGCTGATTAACTGTGTCAGTTGGAAACTAGTAAAAATTTGTGCTGCTTTGCAAGACAGAGCCCATTCACATAGGGCCTGAGAAGGTGTCTGAATCTCTGCTGGTTCATGGTTCATGGTTTTCATTTTTATTTGAAGAACAGACAGATGAATGGTTTTAGTACTTTCTCAAAAGTAGCACTTCAGTCTGATGGGCAGCCGTTTGTCAAAACATTCAAAACAGGAATACGTCAGGAATATTGTGTCCTAACCTTGTCCATCTCCTCCCCTGCCTCTCTGCGGAGGTTCTCCAGTGTGAAGTCTCCGATGACCTGACCCTCGTCCCCGCAGCACATGTCCATAACCAAGAACCCGTTGTCCTCATAAGCATTGATCTGATGCAGTGTGAACATTGGTGCTGCAATGTACTTCACTTTGCTCAACTGTTGGACCAAATTACATCAAACAGATTCAGAATCATAAGATGTTTTTAAAAAAATTGCGAGGATCACACAGTATAAAAACATAAATAATGATTTGTTATTTACACTTGGCACGGCTGCTTACAGTGTTGCACCTTCACACTTTTAAAGTGTGTTATAATGGGTTGTCTGTGTAATGAGATGAGGAAATTGAAAATAAAAATGTATTGGAAAAAGCCACAGGATCCGAGTGTGACCGAAATAAATAAGATAAAAAATTGTCAGCATGTCTGAATAGTTTGTCTAGTTTCCTTTATGGTTTTCCTGACAAATTGATGTGTTTTTTTTCTAAGCAAGTCTCATAATTTGTACCTGTAGGTAGATTTGTTTTGCAGTTTTAAATCGAAGGCATCCTTTAACATTTTTCAAGAACGTCCATGACAGACATAACAAACATAATTTGTTTTTAAAAAATGTAAGATAAATGTGCTTCAGGTTCCACTAAATGGGACACGATATTAAGTCATGATAGTAAACAGAACCAATGAAAACAGTAAAAGAGTAAAAATAAATAAAAAGAATATAGTTGGGAGAAAACTCATAAAAAACAAATAAACCAAAAACATAGATAACGTGTAGCATTATTTTTTAAAATGTGCAATAGCTGCAGGAACGAAGCTACTTCATTATCACCTTGTTTTAAACTTCAGGAATAAGGGAACCAGCTCAGATTCACAGTTGTTTATAAGTTAATTGTGTGTGTGTGTCAGTGTAGTTTAAGGTAATTTTAACGCACCTCGCCCGTGTGTCTGTTGACCAGGTGGAAGACGGTTTGATACTGAGGCTCCCAGGTCATG
This sequence comes from Brachirus orientalis, assembly GCA_016785285.1. Lineage (NCBI taxonomy): Eukaryota > Metazoa > Chordata > Actinopteri > Pleuronectiformes > Soleidae > Brachirus > Brachirus orientalis. The sequence goes on from JAFBJR010000323.1 coordinate 1,058,240, forward strand.
ATTTTGTGAAAACTCTTTCCCTGGATTCTGTACAGCATGAACTTCAGCAGGTCCAGCTTGATCGGTTGCTCGATGAACACAATGTAGTTCTCCGACATGACTAGAGACGGGGAGACACAGACAAACTCAGATGACTCATCGTAGTCATTATGTTTGAACGATATTTTTACCTCCATCAAGGTTATGTTTTGGCCTCATTTTGTCTGCTTGTCTGCAGCATCACTCAAAAAAATAAAGGACGGATTTGGATGAATTTTCCTGGGGATATATTTTATGGCCCAAGGAAGAAATTATTACATTTCGGTGGTGATTCAGTTTCAGATTCACACGTTGTCTCAGTGGATGTTTCCACTCTTGAGTGCTTTTTTTTTTTAACTGCATCATACATTAACTGATCATATTGTAGCTATGCTGTGTCATGGAGGGGAAAATACATTTAAATCAGATGAGTGTATAAACTCGTCAGTGCAATTCTGATCACATGATGCCGTGTATAACTGTAAGATGTTACATCACTAATTTCTTGGTGCCAGACTGTCTGGCAGGGCAATGGGGGTCTGCTGGAAATAAGACTGGGTTGTAATCAGGGAACTGGTTCAGTACAAAGAACAAAATGGAAGAACAGAGCATTTAGTCAGTCAGAGTGATGAAGTTGTGCTCGCGTGGGTTGTCTGGCATCAGCTTAGTGTTTCTAGAGGTCAACCGATGTGGGTTTTTATATGGCCGATGTTGGTCCGGGCAGCTGATGGCCGATAATTGATGCCTTTTTGCTGCTCATATATTTGGCTGATTTTCTTTTGTCCTCCTCCTCCTCTGTTAAAGTATCTGAATGAAAAATATGTCATTAATGCCTGGGGACATTGTTTTCATTACAATCACTCCAACCAAGAATAGAAAAATGATTGACAGATTATACTTAAAAAACTTTACACTTTTTTTTTTTTAAAAAATTGTAAAGGAAAAGAATAAGAATTATATACAAAAGAAATAAAAGAAAATCCATCCATGCCCCATTATGTAAAACTGTATAAATTATGCAGCCAATAAATGGTATTTAAACAGTAACAGAAAAGGCCATAAAGGTAAATTGAAACAAGTGAACCACATTTAATCTCCTATATACACACTTTAGTTAACATTTAGTTGGATAAAAATATAACTGGTATATTGGTCTGTGTCTCCAATATTTGTGTCTGCACTGCACTGGTCATCAAAAACCTAAAAATATATCTTAAAAGTGACATACCAATATTTATCAAAATTATCTCTAACTCTATGTCTTTCACTGTTAACTGCAATTAACGTCCACTGATATTTGTAGAAGGGCAGACGTGTGACCATTATAAGCCAATACTTTTCCACTTTGTGCTGCTGATACATTTACATCACCCCAAACTCCACACTATGTACAAAGCATTTGATAATGTCTATTTTGCTAAGATCAGATATTGATGTATTTGTCGTCATGGCCAACATGGTCAACATAAGGCTTCAAAACGGGAGTTAATTTGCAACTACGTGCGTCAAATTTTAAACACCATCCATTCTTGTCCCTGCCCGAATAACATGTGAATCGAAGCAAAACATGTTGTTATGACAGCAAAACACTGTTACGAGATCTCTGCACATGTTGGTACCATTGCTCTTACAAAGCAGCAGAGAAAGCGTTTGCTTCTGTGTGTGAGTCAGAGGCAGATTTGTAGACTGAGAAAGATAGTGAGACAAAGGAACTGTGATTGACAAAGAAAATCAGGACAAGTCTAGAATTCAAATTAGCAATTAATAATGAGATGTTCTCCTTCAGTGAAGTACACTTGTCTTAACGCTGGAGACAAGGAAAAAGAAGCTCTCTGAGAGTTCTTTAATTTCACTACAGAATGTGCCCGGTGTTCAGACTGTTCAAAAAAGGTCCTAATGCATCTTATATTAAGACTGTGATAATAGAGCTCCAGATGTCACATGGCTCAGTTTGTTTACGCTGCCATTGTTTCATCTTTTATTGTAAAAATGGTGGTTTCAAGCCGTCAGAGTTCATTGCGCACTTTAAATTCACAGAAATCGAACAATACATCACAGAATTGACAGACTGAATATATCTGTGATTTTCACTACTATTAGTAGAGTGGCTATTATTTCAGACTTTCAGTTTTCTGTTATCTTCAACTGTCTGGCAAAGTTTCCCTCATCCTACTTGGGAGAACACACAGAAATCGCAATGTGGTTGCTTTCAGTGTGTGTTATGACAGCGATCCAGCGCTCAAGAACTCCCAAGATCTTCAGTGATGATCTGAGTAAAATGTTCTTCTGTTTTCTTATTCAAACTTTTTTGGTATCCCAGGACACAACAACTGACCACTATCCTTACTTTTGAGGAATACAGCCGGCAAAGAGACAGGTTACCCAAAATATTGCCTGGTATATATGTCTAGAACAGGGGTTCTCTAACTTTTTATACCAATTACCACTCAAGAAAATATTGAGCTCTTGAAGAAACAGCATTATCACCAATGTTAAAATACAGTGGCGTAAATAGGCCGAGTAGGAGGCAGATTTATGGAGCGAGATATAAGATAACTAATCATTATTATTTTTTATTATTTTGTTATTTGTTCATTTTCTGCTTACTCTAGTCAGAGTTCCTCAGCTCCACATCGATCACACACCCACATGTGCAGTATTTCTGTTTTTCCTCCAAGTGCCATCAGAGGAAGCTTGCGTACCATTGGTGGTACACGTACCACACTTTGAGAACCATTGCTCTAGGGATAGTTTCCTACCAAAATGGGATTGTTTTGGGTCAGACTATTACATGACAGGATTGTGTAATGGCAGCTTCTGGAGCTCTATGCTGGAGAGTTTCTTCTCACCAAAGCTGTGATAATAGGAGGGTTTCCTGGGTTCAGCTGCACGGATGGAGCAGACCACTTTGGCTCCAGTCAGATCTGCTGAGTCCTCCTTTGCTGCACTGTCGTCAGGAGGAGGCACACGGATGATGGTGTAGAAGAAACCTAAAAATGGCCCAAAAAAGTAATCATTGTATTTATTGTATGTTGTATAAAATGGATCCCAAATAATTCAGTTGCGAGAGAAGGTTACCGTTTTTGCCGTAAGAGTTGCCCATGTTGTACGTGGCCCCTTCACGGTCGTAGTGTGGGTGAGCTGTAGCTGCGTTTACAGCAACAAATTTAGTCCAGTCCACCTTTAACAGACGGCCCCATCAGCTTTGTTTCCCACATCATCATCATCATCATCATCATCATCATCATCAGTCATCCTCACATTCCCCCCTCCGGCTGACACATTTACTGACCTTCTCCTTCGTCTCCAGACTTTGTGGATCTATTCGCCGCATGTAGTTGGTTTCTGTGCTGACGTAATAGTCTCCCTTGTACTTGACAAAGTTCACACTGGCGTTATCTGTGGCCTCTGTTCACGTGTGCAGATGTTAGGGAAACAAGAAAATACAGCACTTTAGCCAAATTAATAATCATTCTCAAAGATTCTTTAAAACTGCAGTAAAACTGTGGACCACATGCAGCCCACAGGCAACCTCTTCATGGCCCAGCCAGTGGTCACACCAGAATCACTGAGAAAACCATGTTTATTTCACTGATTAATACATCAATTCCTACAGTAGTACTTACCATTAATGCAGCACTATATTTCTACTTTATGTTACTTTAACTTTTACCAATTAATACCTAACTTTAACCTTCAGCTATCGCCAAATAAAATCTCAGCCCAAAACTTTTCATAAATGTGGTCTGCCTCATTAGAACCAGGTTTTGGTCTCCATGAGGACTTCTGGTCATGACAGAAAAGGTCCTGAAGCAAATACAAGCGCACACACACACACACACACACACACGTTATATTATATGATAATGAAACATCAGCTTTCATTAGACTGCAGAACTGATGCACAGTCCAGCAGCATAAAGAGTCAAGGACACCACAACAACACAAAAAATTTTAGGAATAAAATATGCAGTATGAGGAGAGGAGAGACATACTGGGAATCTGAAATCGTGAAAAGAAGCGAGCAAAGATGTTCTTGCAGGGATCAGGCATAGCCATTGTCCCGAACTCTGACACCACAATGCGATTCTTCTCCGAGTTTTGGACGAATGAGTCACTTCGCAGGAAGCGGCTGCTGTACGTGACTTGACCGTCACAAATGTGGAACCGGTGCATCAGGGCCATGCCGTCAAACCAGTGGGTGTACCTAAACAACATACAGTTAGTTTTCCGCTGGTGTATTTGTGTGAGTCAAAGTAAACAGTAGACACCAGGAATTACTTATTAGGGGAGAAAAATATTCTTTGTCAAACAACAGGAGGGAAAATCCTTAATTGTAAAAAAAATATTTGTTAATATCATTTTAAGGGGAAAAAAAAGCAATTTGTTATGGCTGAAGGCTTTAACGGCCCAGTGTGTAACATTTCAATGGTACATTTATTTTTAATTTCTATGGTCTATAGTGGCAACAATTTTCAGTCTTAATTTCGGAATCATTGCAGTTCTAATGTATCTACTGTAAATGTTGTATTTCTGTAAGTTATACACTGTAGAATATTTATAAATGTTGCTCTTCATATACCTGTCTTTCCCAAACTCAAATTTTCCTGGACCATTTCTCAGGAAGCTCCCGTTGATCCACGCTGGAATGGTTCCCTCGATTGTGGTGGGAATGGGATCAGGGGTTTCTTCTGCAGTTCGCACCAGAGGGGCCACGCTCTCCAGCCCGTTGGCCTGTGGGCATCGCTGCCTGCTGGACACTGAGAGAGGAGACGAGAGGAGACGAGAGGAGACGAGAGTCAAAATCTTCTTGTAACGAGAAATTCATTCTCTTCTTATATTTAAAATGTGTGTGTGATGATTCTGGAAATGTAGCTGATGTAATATTGCTGATGTTTGTTATATTACATATTTTTGTTCGGTTTCTTTCCACTCACATGTTGCACAAAAAAAGGACGCTGACTTTGTCATGGGTCACATGACTTTCAGTTTAACTCAGCTGTAAAACGTTTGTCCAGTTGAGCTGAGAAAACCTGAGTGAAGCCACAAGTGAAACGCATTGTTCACTCATGAATAAAACTTTCAATCTGTGGTGCTTTTTCAATTCTGATGCTCACAAAGATTTAATTTTTCATCAAAGATGGCTGTGAAAATGTATGGATGTAAAGCAGAGAGAAGCTTTTCATTACATGGTGGTTCCTAGACAGTGGCTGAACTTTTGACCCCACAATTCATGCACTGAATATCAACTAACCACAATTGAAATCTTAGACCTAAACTTAAGCAGCTCGTCAGACACAATGTTCTGCCTCATTAGGACCAGGTTCTGGTCTCCATGAGTACCTTGTCTTGACAAGGTCAGTATTTATCCCAGAAAATGTCCTAAAAGGGTAACAAATTGTAATGTAAACAAAAGGTAAATATAATATGCCTATTATTAATATGCCTTTTCTCTTTGTGAATCCATATGGATAATCACAAATGGTCTGTATTTACATACTGCTTTTCTAGTCTTAATAATAATAATAATAATAATAATAATAATAATAATAATAATAAATTCTATTTATATCTGCCTTTCAGGACACTCACGGTCACCTTACAAAGTAAAAAGTGTAGATAAAAGAAACAACATAAAAAACACACCAAATTTTTGCCATTCACTCCCATATTCATAAAGCACATTTTCTATCACATACTGCAAAAACAGCCCTATTTATGTTAAGTCAAGTAAAAATGATTAAAATTTTCCTTGTTAAGAGAAGTAATCTGCCAGTGAGGTGAACAAATTTTGCCTGGCCAGAATACTTTCAACTAACTTGTAAATCTGCAGCCACTTTGAGACTTTTAATGTGCCTTAAAACGAGGAAAAACAATGTAAATCTGAAATTCTATCATGTCAGAAATGTTAACATAAAATCGGTCTCCCTTTAGTTGATTTACTGTAGCTGAGTTTATACATTAGAATTCTTTATATTTGCACACACGCCAATAAATCTGCGATAGTGAATTTCACTTGCGCATTTAACACAAACTTAATAGACACATCGGTCTAGTGCAAAACTTCTTGCAAAGATTTATTTCATTTTAGACCAAAAATAAGAATAATTTCCCTGATACGCGGCTTATTTTACTTTCTTGAAAATCTATTTTTGCAGTTTACCATTCACACATGGGGATTAGCATCTTGCCCAAGGACAATTCTAGCGGAGGCAAGAACTGAATCCGCCACCTTCAAGTGGAAAGACAACTTACTCTACCACTGAGCTACCACCGCCCCGTTTCTGGGTGAATTACACTCAGTCTAAACATTCAAACTCTGCGTGCAACCTAAAATGGCTTCATGAGATCACATTACACTCCATTACATTACAGCTTTAACAGCTCCTGCTTGTGTGAACTCATGGCTCTCTGGGGCCGTGCACTATGAATGACACCTGCACTATCTACTGTCTTATCTGTTATCCAATAACCAATTCCCTTTCATTACCTCATATCTCACACATGTAATGGAGACTGTAAAATATATATGAGCGTTACGTGATTAGCAAACGCAAATCAATGTGGTTCAATGTGGAGCCTCGTGCTGAGCTGAAGTTTTTTCTGACTATATGCGAACTGTTATTGCAGCCAATCAGCAGAGCCAGAATTCTGTTCATTCCCGTGACTGGAGTACGGCGGACAATAAAACCGGGAATGTGCAGCACAGAGATAACCACAATAGGGGTTTAACTATCTCATACAGTGTTGACTTTGTGAGTTTTGATTGTGATTACTACAACATCACAAATGAAGCTTGAATGTGTGCTGTCACACATTTAAGGTGCGCATACGTGTGTGCGTGTTGGGGGGGGATTTCATGTAGTTTCCTTCTGCTGCATTCAGATTTGAGTCTCTTGATAACAAAGCAGTGATGAGCTCAGAGCTGTTGTGGATAATAGCTGCAGGTATTGCTTTTTTATCTGTCTCTTTGGTTTTTTTTTTTTGGCAAGAGTAGTACATTTATAGCAACTCATGCTTTAATGACTTGTTTTATTCGATGCACCAACAGCGTGTGGGTATACAAGTAAATGACCTTGTTAGAATTAGCTGTTATTTTCATGCGTCTTTTTAATTTCACAGTTTAAAAAAAAAAAACTGTAAAAGGACCTGTCAACCAGTTTTCTCCTTTTAGTTAGCAGCTGAGAATGACTAAACACTGTTAATGAGACATTGTGCGTATTCCTTCTCCAGCTCTTATTCAAAAGGAGACCTTAAAGTAGGAACAATAGAAAATGCCACTATGTCTTTGTGTAACTGCAGCTCTGATTTTTTTTTTAATGAAACAAATACCATTATGACCAAAACAAGCTCGTGGAAAAAGAACATGTGTGCATGTGTGTGTGTGTATTTCTTTGGAAGCATTTGGATGCTAATGAATAGTCCCTTTTAAAATAGGGACACACAAAGATACAATTTAAAAAAAACAAGACTTTCTTTTTTTTTTCTATTATAAGTATTCACAAAATTCATGTCCTTCCTCCAAAATAACTAATAACACACACACACACACACACACAAATAAATAAATAAAAAATCCAGAAGTGTGGCCTACTCACTGCTGTGTGTCTGAGGCTCTTTGGTCGTGGAATGGTGTCGTTCCCACATATTTGATCAGACCAAAGCAGAGGACTTTATACAAGCCCTGAGGAAAACCTTTGAACCCTTGGAGCAACGCCAAGTTGGGGAAGTAATAACATGCAGTGAACACTACAGAACATTGTTGACTATGAACCAATCCCAGACCAGCCCACAATCACCACAGTGTCACTGAAATCAAGTTACACTAAGTTACACTCTCTTCTAACAGAGAGAGAGAGAGAGAATGAGGGCTGGTTTAAAAATAGACCACAGAATCCATTTTTCACCAATGCAGCCTCTGATGCATTATATGGACCACATCCTCATCAGAACTAGGGATGGGCATAAGTGTTTGATTATTCAGTGATTATTCCAAAGCCAGTCAGTTGCTGTGACTATTTGTGATATATTAAATAGATACAATCAAACTAGAAGCACACACAGTTCTGAAAGGCCTCTTTGCAGCCCCGACACGACTCACTGACCTCATTATCTCCCTTACTCAACAGGATCAACCAGGATCAACCAAAATGGATGAGAGGGCGCTATAGAGCCAGTATGCCACACCCAGTCCTAAGTTAGGCATCAACCATCTATCGAGGACTGGTTATTTTATTGTTTTGTGAAAATCTGACTTACCTAATGGCATTAAACTTGTGCCCAAAAAAAATCCAACACAGCCAAAATCCGGTAAGACCTTTCAGTTAGTAGGGGGCGCTATGGAGTTGGGTACATTCATGAAAATAACATTTCTCCACAAAATAACAGTTAATATCCAAGATATGTGTGCCAAGTTTCAGGAGGCTAGAGTAACCTGAGGTTGTACTAACCATAAAAATGTATTAGGGGGCGCTAAGTGGGACTTACATTCAAAGGTATGTATGAGTTAGGATTTTTGCACAAACTTTTGTAATATTTTGATGTTTGTAAAGGCCTCAAACCCGACACTGTAAAATCCAAAATGGCAAAGGAAATGCAATATTGCTGACTTCCTGTTGCATTGAAAATAGAGAAAAACAGAATATTTAACTCACTGAGTTTCATCCTGATCTGAGGACACTTGTGTAACCATGACCTTACTTTTCTGTAACCATGACCTTACATGTGTGTTGCCCTGTGGATTTTTGAGCTACAGATTTCACTTCTGAAACTGTTTGACGGGACTTCTTTATATTTCAGCTGATGATGTCTTTGTTGACATAAAACGAATCACTTCCTATGTGCAGCGTCATTGGGTGACACCAAATCCAAACACTGCTCTAGACCACAGACACGATAAACTTTGAAAGTGATTTTCATTGTTTTAATCCAGAGAAAGCACAGACTAGACGATCCAGTCAAGATGCAGGACCACACACTTGGCATTCAATCAAACAATTTCAGGGAGGCGGTTCCAGGGATTTGGGATATCACAGAAACTAACATGATTCCAGAATGTAAACAGACATGGAGGCGGTCTGTTGGCATTATCAGTTAGTAGCTGTTTTGTGTCCAATGTTTTGTGCTGACAATAAACTCAAAAGCTGAGTTTGAAGCCATGGCTAAGATGACGGAATCAACTTGGCTTGTATACATTAGGGTTCTAAACAAAAGTATGCAACATCCATTTCCCAGTCAACTAGCTCTCCGTGGTTATTGTGGGGTTCTGCTCACACCCCCAATCACTGTTAAGTTGTACATATCAAATATGCAGGCTGGTTTGCCAGAAAGCACTAAAGTTCTAAGACTCCAGAACAGAGCCAGATCCAGAACTGTGTCTGTTTGAAAGCACTAAGAGAGAGTCATGTGGAACCTTGAGGACAGGCTCAAACATCAGTGTATGGACTCATTTGACAATGGTTAATTTTTACCAAACATGTATTAATATTTTAAAAGCTAACCACCACAGCTTTAAAGAGGACATTCACTGGAATAGTTTTTGGTGTGTCCCCGTGTCCTTCCCTTATCTAAACATCACTAAAGTGTCACAATAAACACTTCAGCCACTTCTGAGAAAGAAGGGCTTCTCTGTTTACCTGCGCTCGAGCAAGCGGTTTTGAAAAGTCAAGTTTAGTTACGTAACTAGCACATTTGCCGTGCAACGAACCCTCCCCCAACAGGGGTGTGAACATTCAATCTGAAGAAGAAGAAGAAGAAGAAGAAGAAGCACCGCGGAGCAGTCAGTCAGCTGGTAGCTGGCCAATCACAAGAGACTCTGGGGGGCGGGCATTAGCTCAGAAACAGAGTGCCTGTTCAGGAGCTGGCAGAGAGCAGCAATAAACTGGCTTAATCTGAAGAGACTATGAGGTTTTTGACCATAAATATTATTTAATTTATCTAAGTAGACATCAGTAATCTTGATTTTTGGTTCAAAAAAAACCATTCTATGTGACCTTTAAATCCAAACTTTGAAAAAAATAAAAGGGATCAATAGACAAACCAAAAGACGCTGAAACAAATGTGGTTAATCAGCAGCAGAGCGAAGAGTGAAGCTTGCCGAACAATCGTATCGGGGACAAAAGTGCAACTAAATGCATCACAATTTCAGCGTCTTCAGTCTTTGTAGCTTCTCTCAAGTCACGCTGCAAGGCTTTCCAGTATGGATTCAGTGACGCAGGTAGACCTTGTTCGAGACAATAAGGGTTATTGGGGTGTTTTCATGTTCTGTGCTGGTGGAAGTGCTTCAACCGATGCTACAGGTCATGTGCCTTTCTTCGATAAAAGAACCGAAACAGATAAGTCTAAGGCAAGTCAAGGCCAGGACAACTGAGTGAGCTGGAAGGTAAAGAGAATATGCCTGTAAAAGAAAAGGGGCAAAAGTACTTGCATTGCTACATTCATTCAATCGTAATGTTATTATAATCACACAGTGTTCCTCCAGAAAATTCTATTGCAATTTAAAATCACACAGACTAAAATAATTGCTTGCAGATATGAACATGCACTCAATGCCAATATAGAAAAGGTGCTTTCAACCACAGTCAGACTTTTAAACACTTTATTTAAAAAAATTTTCGGAGATTTTTCTCCCAGTGGCTTCACACATTTTATTCTTTTTAAAAATCATTTTAATCAGCTTTCAGGTCAATCACAGTCCAGTCAGGCTTGAAACTTGTGAATTTATATAACAGACGATAAAAGGACACTGCACTACTCAAAAGGAAGTGTATAATTGCGCCCCAATAAAAAGCAAATCATGGGAAGAAGCTCTCAAAGATAAAGATGGCTTAAATGGACACAGTTTGGAACCAACATGCCAATTGCTGTGGCTCGTATGATGCAGGTTATAGGTTGGTTAATGTGCACTGTATTACATATATAACACAGTAGTGCAAATTACTGTTGCAAGCAAAATATAAAAATACATGTATAGAATTTGAAAATGGACGAATGTGGCAAAAATATAAAACAACAACAACAATAATAATAATAATAATAATAATTATTATTATTATTATTATTATTATTATTA